>VXAY01001847.1:74179-152968 GCA_013399855.1 Oxyruncus cristatus
AAAAGGTTGCTTTTAAAATTCACATCCTCTCCTATGCCAGCTGTACCTGGTAATTTCTCTCCCTAAGAGAAATCCCTGAGGTTTTCACATCAGGCTTTTACACATTGTTATAACATGGTCTGACTTAGCCTCTCAATTACATCCCGTGTGCTCCCAAGGTTCATGACATGCTGTAGTAGTGGACAATAATATGTCAAAAGAAAGCATAATATAGAAAAGATGAAAGTGCTTTGCTTGCAGATTTCAGACATTATTGGATATACCTTATTGATTCAGCCATGCACACCTCTGAGCTGTTATCAGACAGCTCTAGGAATGCAGCCACTCAAGGCCAACACCACAGAAATGGCAAATACAAAAGCTGGAAGATCTTTTTACCATTTTGAAAATCCTTCAATTCAAAACTCCATCTTTCTATTTGCTACAAGCTTATTTTGAAATCCAAAAGTAATTTTTCACTTGCTGCTCCTGCCTCTCTCCCCCTTGTGATCACTGCACAGCAATAGCACTGCAGATCCACTGTTCTCAAAGAAGTAAGGTAGTGCTGCTTTCTCCTTGGACCTACAGCAACAGCCAAGCTCCTTTCGAGCTTTCATTTAAAGACAAATGAACAAAAAAACCCCACAAAACAAAACAAACAAACAAACAAACAAAATTCAAAACAAAACCCTCACAAATCTTGAGGAGATAAATTAAAAGCAGTTTGATTTATCTTCTTCACTATAATGCATACTGCTTTGACTACTCGTAAAACTACCTCCTTGCAAAGTGATGAAAAGTGCAGGAAGAAGGCTGTGGCAGAAATACACAGCCCACTTTTGAAGTTTAGTCAGCTGAGGGAAAAACTGGCAGCCAAGGTCCAGAAGTAAGTAATATGGCTTTTCTCCCCACGCTCACCTAGCTTCCATGCATATTTACTTTCACCTTGAAAACTTAAATCTCAAATGTTTAAGAAAAAAAAAGCCCAACAAATTCATCCTTAACTGTGAGTGAAAACAAAACTTCAGACATGGCCAGCCAGCTGAAGCTCTGCTTGAGGGAGGAAAACAGATACTTGAGACTGCCTCAGCAATTCATATCTTTACTTCATACTGTGATGAGAATGAAAACATATCACCCCTAAGGTATTTCCCTTGACAGCATAACACTGACATATACTATCACTTGCTACAAATTAGTCATACTATACTTCTGTGCTACCATCCCCTCCAGACTTCTGTACCTTCACCAGATCCACAACAGAAATTGTGAGCAGAAACCAGGAGTCATCAGACTCCTGTCAGTGTTGTAGAACGGACGTGAAGAGAAAGGAGAAGCCTGCAGAGAGGTGTGTGAGACTACAGCTCAAGGAGGTTTGTTAATTGCCACAGCTCTGCTTGCTCTGCAAGAGAGCATCACACACAACTACAGTCTTCCCACCACAGCAAAAGGTTTAATCAATCAGCATTCAGCTCTGCTAGTTTATTTAAAAAACAATATTAGCATACAGATAGTCACCCCAATTACCTCCTGATTTATTAGCAATTGCTATTGATTAGGATTTATTAGGATTTCTGTGGGTCCTTGAGAAGTAGTTTGAAATAGGGCAGAAAGCTTTAAAGGCATGTATTCCTTTTCTGACACATGAAAATAGCAACAACAGCATGCACAGAAAGTTTCAGGAGGGCTTAGATTGATAAGAGAGCAGAGGTAGGTGCAGAACTAGAAAACAAACATACCCCGATTATAGAAGAGGCTGAGACTGCTATTCAATGAAGCTCTTTTTCTTAAAAAAACTGACTGTTCATAATAATCTCTAATGAAACCTTGCCCTTGCCCCATATTAATTTTTTTAAATGACACTCAACTCAAAGCTCGCTATTAATAATTTCTTGATAGGTACTAATCTTCCCTAATCAACACTAGTAGAGACCTACAGTTTCCTAAGTGAGAGCAAATACTTGGAGCTTAAAGCTCAGGCTCTTCTGTCCCAATTGTGAGAGTACTTAGTATCCGCTGATCCTCTTGAAGATATTATCCACCTAAATTATGGATTGAGACATTGGTATTTTTATTCACTCTCCTACTCTTCATATATCAAGTGAAGGTAGCCCAATGGCATGTTGCAGATTTTGTTTTCTTACTTTTTATGAAATATGGGCTGGCCCTTTTTTGGCAAGAGGTATTAACCCAAGTTGGTGAATGAATCATTGACTCAAAATCATAGAATGGTTTGCGTTGAGAGGGACTTTAAGATCTTCTAGTTCCAACCCCCCTGCCGTGGGCAGGGACAGTTTTTACTAGATCAGGTTGCTCAGAGTCCCATCCAACCTGGGCTTGAACACTTCCAGTGATGAAGCATCCACAATTTCTGGATAAACTGTTCCAGTGCTTTATCACCCTCTGAGTAAAGCATTCCTTCCCAAAATCTAACCTAAACCTGCCCTCTTTCATTTAAAACCATTGCCCCTTGTCCTGTCACTATCTGCCCTAATAAAAAGTCCCTCTCCCTCCTTTTTATAAGCCCCCTTCAGGTACTGGAAAGCCACAGTGAGGTTCCCCTGAAACCTTCTCTTCTGTATGTTGAATGACATGGACTTTGAGTTAGGGGAAGGGGGAAGAGGAAGAAGACAGAGTTGAAGAGGCTCTTAAAGAGAAACAGGGTAGCCAGTCCTCTTATTACTCAAAGCTGAAGAACACAATCTTTATTACCCCTTTTTATACTATGTCCAGCTAGAAAATGGGTTTACATGGTAACAGATATATATAAAAGCACGAAGAAAATATTCTCTGTGGGACTTGCACTTTTGGCATGTACTTTACTGTCTTTAGTTATTTCAGCTGCAGAAATTCAGGGACACATACATAGGGGAGTAGCCATGGAAAACACTTAGTGCTCAAACCTTCATAGCACATACCGTCATTCAAAGATTCTCAGTAGCAGGGGAAAAAAAAATAAATTGGAGAAAAAGCTGCCAACAGGCTATATATGCTTTACATCTGAAGGCAATGGTCATGCTTGAAGTGTTCTCCTGACCCATCAGGAGAAGTAGTCATGTTTCCATCCCAAATAGATTTTTCTCTTCAATAGGACCACATGACAGCCAGTAAGACAATTAATGCAGAGGCTGATAACTTAAGAACAACGTATATCTGAGCTGTATAAAATGTCAACCAGAGATTCAGCTGTTACTGTTAACTACTGATACTAATAAATGCTAATTTATATGTATATATATAATTTTCAACCTCATGCTAACAATACAGCATTTCAAGCTCTCAAGGCACCTCATGGTGGAAGGTCTGTGGGTACTTAACAAGACAAATGCAGTCTGTATCCAAGGACAGGAAGCCTTTAAGATGCATGTTTTTTGAGACAAGTGTTTCTTCCATGTTTGGCCCTGGTTTTGTCCTTGAGGATAACAAGTATTGATGAGGAGAGTGTGAGGTGCTGTGTGTACTAGCAGGAACACACAAGTTCTGCTTTTGCCCTCAGTACTGCAAGAAAAACATACAGATCCTCAAAACCAAGCATTTTTGTGCATTGGAGCTGCCTTACTGACAGATGCTGGCTTTAATAACAGTTTTCATAATTTTCCTGATTTCACTGCTGATGTTTTCTACCCTTTACCCCACTCCTTCTCCTCTGATAATTTTATACACCCATTTTGATAGTCCCTCAATAGACATTAAAGAAGAAACCAAGTTTTAGGTTCCCTCAGTATCATACATCCACTTGGATCTTAGAAATAATCAGAGATGTTACACATCCAAATGCCAACATCTGTAACCACAGAGTTCCTGTTCTTGCCAATCAGCATCTACATGCTGTCAAGTCAGCTCCAAGAACTAAGTACCTCCTTGTGTATTCCTGACATTAGGCAGAAGGGCAGGTACTCCAACATGCTCTTACATTTCAAACCCATATACAGTTTCAAGTAAGAAATTGCCACTCATCTTCATTATTATAGAACTGCATTAACTCTCCATTGGAAGCACTCGACACATTGGTTACTGTGCATGTAGTAAACATAAAATCTCCCTAGAATACAGCTTGGCTTAAGTATGAGCCTCCAAAGCCAAACACCTTCTTCTTTGTATGTTCTGAAACGTCTTCCCAGCACTGCCAAACTTGAAACTCTCCTCGCATCAGAATTCCTAGAACATTGTCATTTGAAGACAAGGAGAAATATGCCCTTTTGTTGCTCACTGTCTATGTATTTCAAATACCACTGAATGCTTATGACCAAATCTTTTTTTACAACGTCATCATGCAATGACAAAAGACCCTAGAAGACTCCACTGAGAGAATTATGGAAAATATAAGGAAATGGAAGACAGTTTACGATTCAAGCATTCAAGCAATCTGAATTATGGAACCTAGATCTAATACTTGAAATAAACATTAACAAAGAAATGTACTGTCCTAGTCTCAGTATAAATGTTTGCTTTAATTTTGCCATGCTATTTACACTATGAATGTTTATATGTTCTTATAATTAAAATTTCGTGCTTGGCATAAATTAGGAGGTTTGAATTGATTTGATTCTTCCTTATATCACTGCACATATTTTATTACACAGCTGGCTAGGATATATTTACTTATTTAGTGTCTAGCTGAAAACCTGGGGACTAGCTCTAGAAGAGAAGGCTCCAGTTTTTGTTTGCTGCTGTTGGCTGTACTGCATAGTTTTCCCATGAATGCTCGTATTTTCTGATGTTCCTATTTTTTATGCCATTCGTAAACTGAGATTATATGAATGGTATCAGTGAAGAATCAGGTAACCAATTCAGTTTGCCTACATACTTAAGATGGGAGTGGGATGAAGATGTCTGTAGTCTTCTGCTTCTATTACAATGAGAGCCTGCATACTTGCCTTCTGTCACTTGAGAAACACTAAAAAGTATTTTCACTCCCTCTTTTCTATGTTGCATTTCCTGCAGAATTTGAGTTACCACCACATCTGTGAGCCAGAAATTTTTTATCTGAGATCCTTCAAACTTGCTTCCTACACAAATCAGACTGGCTCAGTCACTCACTACATTTCTGTTAAATCTCAAACTCACTTATTCATCACTGGCTTTTTATATAGCTAGCTGTGATTTAGTCCTTTTGTAAAGCCATTAAGATGTACCCATAAAGAGCACAACATAAGTGGAAGCAATAGGGTATTAGCACACTCTACAACTCCCTCCATCAATTTATGTGCTGAATATGAATCTGGAAACTCCCATGAACTTTAATAGGCACTATGTACACAAACATTCACTGTCCTGCCGAGATATTTAGCCTCCTTAAATCACAAAGGCATAAATCACCTCCTTAAGCCACAGAAAACATAGAGTTTCAGTTCTCTGCAATTAGTGAAATTTTTATTTCCTACTCAGCTTTACGTAGATGGCTCACAAACGTAATGGTAGATGAAACCAGCTAGAACTGGTGAGGTTTATGCATGCTCAGCACACAGACTGTAGTCCCACCTTTGGCATAAAATGTGATTAGTTTATGTATGAACGCATATTTTCATACTGTGCACATTAAGCATCCATTTCTGAGGTCTAGCTTCACTTAGTTTTAAGGAACACTAGGGGTGAAGCCCTCAACACTCAATAACATTAGTGAAGAATTATTAAGACATTTTGCACTGCTACCAAGAAATCAAGTGAAATAATTTCCAAACAACAGCAATGATGACCTGCTAGCTGAATTAGTTACTAGAATAAGAAAGAAGAACTAGCATTAATCATTCTTGCACTATACTTTGGCCTGTTTAGTAGATATGCAACAAATTCCTTTCCCTCCTGCATTTCTTTCCTTCAACCCATATATTTATTTCAAAAGAGTTTATTATTTTTGCAGATTAGGTTTTGTCATTCTTATGAGTCTTTGTTCAATGCTAACACAACGTACATTCGATATACACTTACATACACAAAAATGTAAGTAAGCTAAAGCGAGGTATTTGAAAAGTAGGTGCATTTACACAAACACCCTACTCACTGCTCTGGCTAAGGTCTCTTCTACATTGCCAGAGAACAAGGGCAGTGGATTGATTCATATACCACTTTCAGATCGTCTTATGACTAGGCAAAATGCTGTGGATGAGGCCTAGTGCAAGGAAAAAAAAATCCTGACTGAAAATTCTCCTATGGTTTTGAGTTCTGGAAGGTGTGATATTGTGATAACCTTCATAAAATTATTATATTGCAAAGTTGCAACTTTGCCGATGTTATTCAGTGAGTCTAAAAAGAACCTTCCACAAAACCTACATGTATTAAAATCTTCCTGGACACTTCCTTATCACCATATATATATATAATCACTGTAAGCAGAGGCTTTCCTCCAATGTTTCAATAACGCTTCTAGTATTAGGTGGGACCTACCACTTATATGAGAATTAGTAGACTAATACGATGCTGTTTCAGTCGCAGCATCAGCTGTTCACTGTTTTAGTCCAGTCTCACTGCTCCTCGGCTGCACCACCATCAGGAAAAGATGGACACAGTCTTCTTAAAGAAGAAAATCTCCCTCAGGACTGACAGCCTTATTGCAGCTCACATATAGGTCTGTGATATCTGTTAGTGAAGCACAGCTTTGCCAACTCCATGGGAATCAAGACTCCTTTAGAGGTTGAATTTCCAGCTGTATCTGCCTTCAAGGATTCAAAACCCAATCCTCAACAGGGGAGTAAGATCTATTATCGTTTTAAGTGTGGAAGATTCACAATGGAGACTGAAGGAGGGGAAGGAAAGATAAGAGCCCTTTATGGGTCTGGCTTCCAGCAAGGTCAGAGAAAAGAGAGGTACCCAGCATTAGCAATGCAAAACACTCAACTCCAGAAGTCACTTCCCTCACTGATCTGCACTTGACAATCTTCTGCAATCATTCCAGGGAACATCTACTCATTCACTGCCTAAGATCTACAGCTTGAGGGGATGGCTGTTCATAAGCAGAGTGCAGTGAATTACAAAAGAGTGATTTTCTACTACTTCTTGGTTTTGTTATCTGTGGTTTTACACAAGAACACACAAAGCTTTTTTTCACTCAAAGCAAGAACATCAGGAAATCCAGGAAGAGTCTGATTCCCTCTTGTTCTACAGCTCTGAGGGGTACAAGTGAGCACACTTCTGTGAGTGTAGCATAATATCTGATGGCACACTCTAACACATTCTGCCAAATTCAGCCACTAAATGGAAGTGCTAGAGTACATTCAAAACTATAATAGAAGACAGTGAAAGTGAGACAAGAGGTGTTATAAAAAATGTTCCATCTGAGACACTCCAGTGGGCAATAGCAAATTTTAAGGCCCTGTCCATTAAATGGCTACCAAAGGAGCAATCTCTGATACACACAGAATATTAAGTTAGCATGATTTTTATATATACAAGCAATTAATAAATTTTTGAACAGAGCTCCTAGGGTAGCACACAAGCCTTCTTTTTTTTCACAGTCAAATCCCTAGTGAGCCCTGGAATCTCACCTGGATCCCCAGAAGAAAATTTAACCCTCAGAATGAATGCTAGCACAAAAGACAGAGAGTAACCACATCCCATATTTTCTACTACGGTAGTAGTTCCTAGTAGAAGAAATTGATACAAAATACTTCAACATTTCACATGAATGAAAAACCTTCTTTCATTAAAAAAAAAAAAAAAAGGAAAAGCCAATTTTACTCCTAGGAAGGCATACTTACAGTTCAAATTCCAGAAGCACACCAGTGCACACCATATCAAGGTATTTCCTATACTACGATTGGCTTCAATTTCTTCATTCTCACTGCCCTAACTTTAGTTCTCACCTCTATTCATAGAATTAGAAAGAAAATGAGTAAGTAATTAGGGATATCATCAGGTTTTGTTTGTTTGTTGTTTTTTTGGTTTTGTTTGGGTTTTTTTACTACAAGGTTTGGTTTTGCTAATGAAGCTTTTTGTACACTGGATAGGAATAAATCAGATAATGTACAATAACAGGTAACAATATCTAAAGGCCTACATTACTGTACTCAATTATATTATTTTGTCCTACCTTCCATTATGATATTCTGCTATGGGTTTTAATTATTTCCAGCAAACACTAATGAGATCATAGACCATAAAAAAATTCAGGGCGTGCAAGACTCACTAAAAGATGGATCAGTCTTCTTTTAGATTAGAAAGGTTATAAAAGGGAGCTTTCCACTCCGTCTCTGGAACAGAAACCTCTTCCTTCTTTTTCTTCTAAAGAGAACATGCACATAATCGTTCGGGAGTTTTGTTGCCATTAGTCAGGTTACACAAAACTTCATTACAAAAAGAAAGATATTATGTTCTACCTTTGCCCTGAGCACAATGCTTCTTGGTAGCTTAAAAAAATAATAATTCCTTTCTTCTGCCTCTCTCTATATCCATTTGCACTTAGCACACATTGATTTTCATCCCATCTTTTTAAAGGAGGGTCAGCCATCACAGCTCTGTTTTGTTTACTTTCATCAATATTGGTGTGAACATGTATAACACCTGAGGAAAAAAAAAGGAGGGGCTGGTCATTGACTGTTACAGAGAAGTATGGGGAGGAAAAATGGCAACCATACAACACTGGTAGTTCTCTTAAGGAAGAAAACTTCCAAAATTTCTTTTCTGTGGCTAACAATCTTAGTGTTTTATACAAGGTGAGTTTTCTGGGGTCCAGTTGAAAGCTTATGCTATAATTTCAGTGAGATCCTGGGTCAGGAACTAGTGGGAATATCAGTCTCTCTCTTTCAACGAGCTACCTGTATTCAAAAAGCTTAGTGCACCTTACAGTCAATTCAAAACTTCTTTTGAAAGAAAAACAGCACAATCACATATCCCTTACATGATATAACATGGTTATAGGAAGATGTAGAAAAATGCAGAAAGAACTAATTCTCAGCGGTTGAGACAAGCTGGCACAAAAAACGGCAGCATCCTTCCCACGCGTGGGTACACTGCACCTTGGCTTGTGCACCTGAACTAGTCTCAGGGAGTGAGGGTCTTTATGTGAAAAGATAAACTGTGGTGTGGTCAAGGGCAGCTTGTAGTTAATGTTTTGCACTGTGCTGTGACCAGAACAATCCAATGTTCACCTTAACTACAATGTTTCTGGACAGACATCTTTGTAAGGATATCTTATTTTCTTTAACAGACATGTATCAGAGAGTGCCAACCACTATTCAGAAAGTACCTACACTGCCAGCCATTTTAATTTTGCACTGGCATCCACTAATAAAGCTAAGTTAAGGAAAAAGCCCTGTACTTGTAAATAAACCAGCTAGGTTCCTTAACAGCCTACTCATTTGCTTGATTTCAGCTATCACTAGCCTGTCCCAGATTGCAACTTTTATTTTGATGTTATTAAGAATCTTTTAAAATTTATTTTTGATATTAAGCAACCATTAGCCAAAATGCAAGTATCTAAATTAGTAGCTTTTCCAGGTCAGAGAAACTGAACATTGTTAAAACAGGGTATCTTGTAATTCTTGTCTGAGGTATGAGTCTTACCTATTTTCTTATTTGTTGATGGCTTAAACAGATATATGTAGAAATTTCCCATGGCTATAAAGTTGCTTGGAAATATCTTGGACCCACTGAAGAAGCACTTTAGAAAGCTACTCAACAGAAGTATATCCCACAGTTGGATATGATAAGGACTGCTAGTACACAAAGAATCTTATGCTACCCTGCCACAATATTTACCTAAGAGAAAATGTAGATGGAAACTGTACATTTCTATCCATTGAAATACATGGGGGTTTTTAATACTGGGTAGCTCAAAATACCACTGACTTTGTAAGCAGATAAATTATTTTAAGTTAAAATTTTTCCAGGGGATCACTGCACTCCTTATTATGAAATATGGAAAAGTGTTTGGACTATCCAGTGTATACACTCTACCAAGACATTTTTTACAAATGCAAGCATTTGAGGTGCTTTGTTAAATCCTTGCACAGGCTCTGACTTGCCAGTGTTCCCACTCACAAGCTGCTGAAGTCACATAAGCACCTGTCAAAAAAAAGCTGCAACTGATTCTTTACTTGCAACATTGGTGCAAGAGGGAATTGAAGTCTAAATTTGATCTGTTAACTCACAGCAGGCTTTTTGCATGATCAGCCCTTAACCCAACCAGCCTGTCTTTGATTATCACCAGCACTGTGTTCCTGTGTAAAATGACTGTCATCTATCAGCAACAGACAAGCTCATTTAAGATTTTACTGAGTTAGTCCAGGTGCAGAAATAATCTAAACACACTTTCTTCATCATGGAGGTAAGGTACATGCAAATTTGTGAATAATTATGGTTGCATAAATTATGGTTGCATATACTGCAACAAGATAACTATAAAAGCCCAATTAGTCCACTCATGATTTCCCTGTGGGAAATCTGTTCATTTTTGGAAGCAAGACTGTGCTTCTTTCTCGAGGGAATAAGCATTATCTTAAAGCTGGAACTAACACTTGCACCCACTGTATAAACACCCTTCACAATGACACAGGGATTAAGAAGCTACTAGCTAGTAGAAAAGCTGACTACATTCCTGAGAAGTCCACTTAAATCTGAATCACATCTTGTTCTCCAGTTATCAATTAAGATATGAGGATCTGACCTTAAGCAGAAGTCACAGCCACCTCTGCTGTAAGCATCCATGGACTGCTCAAGCATGATATCAATTTGTGAGGAAATTCTTGGTGAGTGAATGCAAGGTTCTCCAGGGAAGAGCCTGAAACATCCAGATATTAACTATTTACGAAGCATACTGTGAATAAAACGGCCATGTGTGAGAAAGAGCTGTATTGTCAGAAGCCAGGCTGAGAACACGCAGGGGATGTCAAAAATGGATGCTCTGGCAAACCTTTATGTGTCAGATAGAAGGCAAGCAGAAAAAAAACCTGGGCTTACAATTATCAAGGGGACTAAAGGTTCAAATACATATGCTGACCCTGATTTATCCTGCCTAACTGATCCTAAAAATCTCTGCACAGCAGTCAGAAGGACAAGACAGGAGACTGCTCAACAGGGTGAGTTGGGTCAGGAGGTTAGTGTCGGCACTCCAAGTCACCTTTATGGAGGTGTCTCTGCCTCTGTCTTCACCAGGAAGGACCCCTGGACAGATAATGCAGGTGCCTCAAATCAAATGGTGCTGAAAAGTGGTATTTTCAAGAATAGATCAGGGCTTCTGTCGCAGTAACATCCTTTGTGATTGCCCTTGTCACAAATGATCCTACTGCAACATAGAAGGGATAGCTCAGTAACACTGCATTACAGTGATTACAGTAGCAAATTGGAAATGATAAAGGGAATCACACTTGTATTTAGTCTTGCTATGGTGGGACATGGCTGGATCAGCAAGGAAATTTTTTTAAAAACAAACCAGGTTATTTTCACCCAGTCTATTGTCTGGAGGGTGTAAGCATTATCTTAAAGCTGGAACCAAAACTCTCACCCACTGTAATAAATATCCTTCACAATGACATAGTGATTGAGAAGCTACTAGCCAGTTGAAAAGCTGACATTCATAGCACAGCCATTTCATCCTCCGTGTTCTACAGCCCTGTTTCCCAAGGTTGTTTTCTTTTCCATACAGAGGCCCTTTCACCTCACACCGTAAGTTTGCTTCACATGGAAACAATAAACTAGGTACTTAATGTACTATTTCTCCCACAATCCCACCTGAGAAGGGATGGTAAGAATGACAGAAATGCAGTATTAGAACCAGCAGAACAAATGAGTTAAAGGATCACAGCATCCCTGTAAGTCAGTTCAACTTACCAACCAATGAATCAGAAAGTTCCCTTTTAAAAGACTTTCCCCTGTCAAAGACTGATGGTTTTTTTCCTCATGTAATAGCTGATACTGACATTAGATTATTCCTTTCTTCTGTGGACATCTTGTTCTCTCACTGTTGAACTTTCATCTTCCTGCAAAGGGCACTTGCTAGCATTTTCAGCGTATTCCCCACTAAACTGCATTTATTAAACCAGCTGCCCCAAGGAAAGCAAACCTCCCCATGCCTCTTCCCTTTTCCCAGAAGGTGTGTCACCAGTTCCTACCACAGAACTAACTCTTACCTGAGGAAATCAGCTAGCTCTAACCCTCTTAAAGAAGTAGTTTATCCTGCTGCAGACTCAAATCCTATTAACGTCCCATGTCACAAACTTGTGCTGGTGGCAGAACAGGAGACCCAAAATGCTCCTTTGAGCACACCGGATCTTTTTTAGTAGATAAATGGACTTGACCAATATGTTTAAGACAGACTTCTCAGGCTTACTTGTCTCAATAAAAATACAGAGTTTTAGCACTGTCTTTGACCTCCTTCATTCAAGGGAGATGATGTTTCCCTGCTATTTAAAATTCTTCATCCAGCTGTCCTTTCATTACTACTTTTGGATTGTGTTCTGTAATTACATTAGGTGCTTGTTTATTCAAAACAGCCACCATATCTCTAAGCCTGCCTTTGTAACAAGCTGCCAGCTTGTCTTTCTGTTCAGCTGATTCCCATTATCTGGGCTCCCCATCATCTGAATACACTTAGTCTCACCCAAGTAGTTTTGATTATCAAGATTCTACTATGGTCTAATTAGTGACATTTTTATAACTAATTTGTCACTCAGGCACTTTCAGTCACATTAAAAATTTCTGCCAACTTCTCTACAATTGCTACACATTCGCAGTCTTTTTCTTTTCACACAAGATCAGCTAAGCATTTTTATTTTGCTGGATCCTTGGAGACTTTTAAAGAAACACTAAGGAAAACAGTCTTAAGTAGTAGAAGACTTTTTGAGCACTACAAAGAAGATGTACAGTGCAAGGAACTGGTATGTGGTATTCCACCTCTTAGAATAGGTTTGAATATCCCTGAGAAGGACATAAAAACCACTTAAAACCTTTAGGTCCTTTCTCTTTTGTTTCTAAAAGTAGTTGAATTAGGACACAGTTGTCAACGGAGGAGCTCGAGAATAAATGGACTTGACCAATATGATCCCCAATTATTCCACTTTATTTACATTAACTACAGCTTATAAACCTTCACTACACCCCGGTGCGTGACTTGTCTTAGTCTATTGGTTACATGTGACTGTTCAAGAGCTGGACATGCATTACTAACACTCTTACTATTGGATTAACACAGGTGCCCATGAGGTATGAGAACATTGTTTCTTCTTCAAGGTTCCTCCTTTATTTTGGCACAGATTCCTCTTTGTTCTTGCCAAGAAGCTTTTTATTTTTAGCCTCCTGATTATCTCAAGGCTAGGCCTGCAATACGGATTGCTCACAACATAGCCCTGCTCTTTAGATACACCACACACAGTGTTACACTTCCTCACACTCATCTTACCAGTAGCAGCAACTCTGCAGTAAGTTCTTAAGAGTTCCACATTTGCGGTCAGCTGAGCTGTGCCAGTCTCTGAGGAGGTGCAAAAGTACGCCCAAACAGGGAGGGGTGAGGCTGGACTTGGTGAAAGTCTGCCAAACTCTACCTGAATCTCAGCCCCACACATCTGAAGTAAATACAGAGATCAGAACAAAACACCGCATGTTTGTATCTCTCAGTCTCTCCACAAGATGTCTGTCCTTTCAGTCGAATGGAAGACGAGGTTTACATCCATACATTCTACCACCCATTGCTAAGGCTGACCAAATTCAGGCCGTGTCACTGCACTCGTTTTCAAACTCTGAAGAGACAATATCAACCATCAGATTTAAATCCAAGGCATAAGCCTTCCAGAACAGCACACGTTGGTGAAGAGAGACAATTTCAATACAGCTACAAATGCTATTTAAAATTACTAACTCAATATTACACTTGTTTCAAACAAAATCTGTCCTGGACTTTAGAATGCAGCCATACATCACTTGCAAAGGGTTAATAAACAATGACAATATGCAACTTATAGGCACAAGCAGTATGTTTTATAATGGTTAATTACATAGATAGCTGCTATTATAAATAGTTCTGAAGCAATACATTAACCAGATGGCTCTTAGTAAATCAAAATTTATTACTCTTTTATGAGCTACTTATAAAAATGCAACTTTCAGATAAAGAATATGAAACAGATGAAGCAGTTGTCCATATCTGTTTTCCATTATAGCATCTTTGAGAGTAGGGTGATGGAGGGAAGAAATAAAGTGTCATTAACTCGGCACAGACAACTCATTCTATTGGAAACTTCTCCCTTCTTCTCCTGGGGAAGGACAACTCTCGCATAGACTTCACTGCTCTGGAGAGTGATGAGGTCTATTAGCAAGGGCAGTGAAAGTGGCTGAGGACAACACTTCTTTCTAAAACTCTGACTAAAGTCAAGGGAACGGCTACTGTTGACATAAGTAGGAACAGGAGTTCTGTCTCAAATGCCTATGGCTGCACATAAAAGCTAATGATATAAAACATCTGAATAAATACCTTGGGATTATACATTGGTTTATTACTTCCTCGTGAATCTACTGAAAATCATTAAAATTCTGAGCAAGACAAATATAATTTATTTGCAGCCCAAGCCATCAGTATTTGTTTACATTTCTAAGGATTGTACATCAGAGATTTGGACAAGATAAGTGTGGCAGCCTGTGCTTTCAGAGGCTATCCTCTACAAACAGGAGCACAAGAGAGGGTTAACTTTCAAATGTGTCAATAAAATCCATTTCACAAGTCTTATGGCCTAAATAACATTAGTGGGCAATGAACTGGAATTCACACTCATTTGGAACTTTAATAGATTAAACTCCAACAGAAAGTTGGCAGATGAAAAAAGCTGAGATTGAAAAATAGCTCTAACATTCAAGATTCATTTTACTGCCTTCCTCCAAAGAACACTTATTCAAGGAAAGCATTACTTGGGAAAGTGTTGCTGTTTGGAGTGTGTCTGGATGAGCTTCTTTGTTGAAATGTGAGACCCTGCTACCTTGTCGGTTTGTAGGGTCAAACTGACCTACACAAACTGACACTCAGAATGGTATGCCAGCTCTTATCATTCACAGTGCATCACACTTCAAGTAGATAGACTTGAACCAAGATTTAATGAAGTCACAGAAAAGCTGACCAGTGGTTTCAACACTCTGCAGTTTTAGCAAGGGCTCAAAGAATATTTATCCACCTCTAGTCTCAAAACATTAATAAATTGTACAAAAAAGGAAGATGACAGTGTTCAGTGTGCACTGCCATGCAGCCATACATAACCTTCACAGCTGATGAGGACTTTTGGCCTCTTGCCTTATCATAACCAAACTGTCCACGTAAGTCTTGAAAACCTAAACTTTGGTGATCATCACTGCTTGACTAGATCTCAACAACAACCATGAACAAAAAGAAGACTTGAGCTGTATGGATACTCACACCTTAGCATGACAGGATCTTTTCTCAACTTTCATTTGTAAAGGGGGAAAGAAAATCTGGGGATCTTTAGATGAACATGTATTTTTTACATGATTTGAACAGGATTTTCTAAAGAATCGAAGGCAGTGAAACTTGTGAATTTTAAATGGCACAACTTCTCCAAGCTACTTTGAAAAAGCATTCATTAGACTTATTTATGCCCAAATATATTGTAACTTCAACATTACTCTTGGAATGCCCAAATATGCCATATATTCCCTGTGAAAATACAGTGTGTTAATATTCACACTCAGCTTCTCTCTCAGCTGCTTCCAATGTGAATGCAGAATGCCTTTTCTAAACAAAATAAATCCATGCTACAGAATTAACAATAGACTGAAACAACATTCTGAACAAACAGTTGCTTTAATACAAGTAAATGAATGATTGGTTCTCAGTCTCTGGTGAAATCTGGGATAATTTGTTTATTTTAGCACTACATTTCAAATGCTGAATGAACTGGAAGATATCCCAGAAATGGTTTAACATTCATGTCATCACAGTATTGCTCAGAACCTGTATGTTTCAAACTTGACTGTAGTGCCAGGTCCTCCTTTCTACTGTTTCCCTCAGTGCCTGGAAATATTTAGCACTTCAGAAAGACCACAGACAGAGTATGTATCTGCAGTAATATTTGAATCACAATTCTGATTCTGATAGTGATTCCCAAACAAGAAATGAGGTATGATGTGAGAACAAGAAACATCTCTAGACCTAGAAAAACCTCTTAAGTGGCCTATAGAGACATATGGCTAGACAATCAATCATCCATGTTTAGACAGAGAGGAGTTCTTCCACAGAGGTATCAGGGAAGGACTCATGCAAATTTATGTCCCACTTTCATGTCCTACTTTTTCTAGATTCCCTGAGGCAAGACCAATAGCTCCTAACTGATCATAGAAAAAGAAATTCCTGTAACTCCCAAGGGAGCAGAGACTGAAATGATTTCTGACCTCTACACATGGAGGAAAAGTGAAGAGGAGAAATGCTCTTGGTTTCCCAAACCAAAGCTCAAAATTCTTCAGTCCGTGTCAGAGTGGGTTTTATCTCTAATGAGAGCATTATTTCTTACCATTCTCTAATTCTACAGACTTCAGTAAGAAATCATCAAATCCACTGATATCCACTAGCATCTAACACAGACTTCTACCTCCCACCTGAATGTCTACAGTGGTCTTGCAGTCTCAGTAAGAAAAAAGAAACATCCACACAAGGTCCTCTTTTGCAGGTTCAACAACTGCATCTATGAATGAAGAAAAACACCTCATTAAGCCCTGTTCAAGCCACCGCACTAATTCACAGGAAACAAGTGATATTCTTCTTTTATAATACAATGCTAGAAAAAGTATCACAAACAAACTAGGATTAATAGATCTAAAACACCCTCAAACCATTCCAAACAAAATATTTTATAGTTTCTTTTTAGCAGGGCATTGAGTTTGCAGGCAATGATTGTGCCATTCTCCTGGACCTGGGAGCTGGATACATCTTTACTGCAAATGCCACATAAAAAATGTAAATTGAAGTTGTTGCCCTGAAGTGTTCTCATGATCCTTTTTCTCAACCTTTTATGGCTAGGAAGATGGGTTAACAACTACAGCATCCTGCACTACCTTGATAAAGAAGTGGCCTAGGCAGTGTGATGCTACTGCATTAGCAGGGACAAAGATTCAAGGTGCAGTTATTCATGTTATTATAAGCAGTCCTAGTGGGATAAGACAGCACATTTATAAAGAAAACCAAAAACCAAAACAACTCTCCCTCACACAAAATCCTACACACCACAAAAACTGCTAAGACTTGCAGCAAACTTCAACAAATTTTGTACAACTCTAAACTTAATATCTAAATGAGAACAGCAGCAGCATGCACTTGCAATATAAAAGAAACCTCTTTTAGTAAAGACTTATCAGGCTAATAGCACTGGAGCCTACCTATTGTCCTGCATATTTGAAAAAAGGACATTGCATATGTTGCTAGAGATGAACAGTGGGTCACAAATAAAACTCAACATGTTGAAATGTGTCAGCCAAACTGATAGTGCATTTATTATTTCTACCCTTTCTTACCCATTTCGGCATAGTCAGTTCTGCTGCCAAAGCTTTTTTAGAAAGTGAATACAACGGATATCAAGCACTATAATCACTGAATGAAATATGACAAATGCATTACTGTTCACTCAAATCTATAGATCTGAAGAAAAAGCAATAAAATTAAATGAATGATTTAGAAGTAAGCTTAAACACTAAACTGGTCCTAAATTTACCAAGGAAAGAAAACTTCACAAATCACTGCCAACAGTATCAGCAATCTCCCTCCCAGATGAAAGGTCAACTTCAGATGCCTTGTTAATATGTATCTGGGTTTTACAAAGTTCTAAGGAGAATGTTGCTCTACGACAAAGGTACATAAGTCTACAGAAGAAGAGGTGGTCAAGAAAAAGGACAACCAAGGCCTGTTCAAAATTAGATGATAGCTTTGCAGTCTCTAGGGTCTTAACCTCATTGCCCTTCGCCTGTTGCTAAATAGAGAAGGAAAGCCTGAGATGGCTAGCGGGAAAGATCTGAGGGTAGAAGACAAATAACACTGAGACTAAATAAAGCAGATTGGCCATAGACACCTCTTGTTTCACTTGCCCCTCGGTTTTGCAGTAAACTGGCCAAGGAAATAGAAGAAAAAGTAACCTGACATATGGGCTCCTATTCAGGCCTACACACCTCCTCACTTTTAGGTACCTAGTACACATATCTAGATTTCTGTGCAGAGCCAGCAGACAACTCAGACCTCCTGACACTGACTGACAGGAAAACACTGGCACCAACTCAGGAAACTAAGAAACTAATGTCCCGAGTTAAGTGAGATATAACTGGAGGAACCAGTGCGTTACTACTTGAGCAACTTTAAACCTTGTCAGTGTGAGATTTAGTGGACTTTCAATATCCCTCTGTAGCCTCTTACACTTTCTATTCTCTTTCAGGAAGCAGAGGGAAAGACAAAAACTTTAAAAAAAGAAAAAAAAAAAAAGAAAAAAAAAGGAGACTAGCTTTTGTCAAACAGTTGCTAATATCATAGTTATTCATATTACAACACCACCAAGGACCATGTATAGACAAATTGGAAGAACCAGTCTACTTCCCTAATATGTTCATATACCCAGGAATTAAAACTGGCTGCGATCCCTTTTGTCCTGACCTAATCTTTTTTTCCTAAAAATGATAGATTATACAGTAATTCTCTATGTACTTGGGTATGTTCCTCTCCCACTCTCTCTGCCCATGTCTTTGCTCACACTCGATTCCCACAGTAACTTTTGAAAGTTATCCAACTTCGGCAAACAAATCAAGAAGCAGTCTCTGAGTCTCTGGCTAAGCTGGTAACTGGAGTGAACTAAAACAGTTCTGTGAGGTATTCAGAGGTTTCACCAGGCTCTAAGTTCTTGGTTAGACTACCATTGCTGACAGAAGCATCTTCTGATGGTCTAAAGCCTTTCTGCATTTTAAATACACCTTTTTATATTACATAACAGCCTTGCATACATTTGTCAAAATGATTACACAGCTCAGTTAAAGAGTTGACACATGATCTATACCATGCTAAGGGCAATTCATTTAGCAGTGACCAAATGTTGTGACTTCTTGAAGACATTCTGCTGATATTAATCACTTTCTTCAGAAACCTCATCAAAAATCATGTTCCAGATCCATAATTACTTTACATCTTTTTAGTAATGAAAAGACCCAAGTCTGAATGACCACAGAGGCTCCTTCAAATGCAGCAACCATCACAGAGGATGCAATTTTCCACATTCACTTAAACTGAGATAGGAAAAAAACCCAAATGAAAATTAGAGAGATCATTTCTATACTGCTTCTGTGATGTAGGCTCACCTAGAAAATTCTTCTCCTGACTTCTAAAATTCTTCAACTTTAGAAGATTTTAGAGAATGAGAGCATATACCATATTGCTGCTTTGCAAAGGTCTGTTGGCAATCATGCTCTGTGTGAGGAGTAAGGAACTTAATATTTATCCTCCTAGGAACAGAAGGTATAATTCTCATTCCCTTTATCTTGGATTATCTGTCAAGACAGTAAGTGGACTGTTAAAACATCCAGGGTTTTCAGTGGTTTTAAATTAAGATGAAACATAGGCCAAGCTGTTAATATGTGCTGCAAGACTGCAGGCCTCAGCTGCTCAGTGCTCAGCTTCTCTCTCAATCCTGGATGGGTCAAAGAGAAGGCTGGGAAAACACAGTCTATGGTAGATGGCAATCTGGGCATCCAAAACTAAAAGATAATTGAAGTCTCTCACTTTTGGTATGATCTGGTCCAGATACTGCACTTAGATCACTTCTGCTTTGTACCTCAAAGGATGTCAAAGTCCAATGGACCCACCTTAACCCGATGTTAAAACACGAGCTATGTTGTTTTGTTGAACCATATATTTTCTCAGGCTAAAGAACTTACTCAAAATTCTTTGTAAATATCTGAAGTTTATTAGTAAAGTGCAGAATTGGCATATCCCCAAATTAATTTTAAGTCATTGTGACAGCACGTTATGAATTTGTGCTCTTTGTAGGCCACTTTCAAATAGCACAGCCTAGATGCACTCTCAGCCTCCCCAGTTCTTCCACTTCAAAATGTTTGGGGCCTCTTCAGAGACTTGCAACATCAAATCGGTCCTTCTTTCTCTTTTTTTCCTCAAACGAAACATATCTCAAGAGCGCTGTTCTAGATTTTACTATCCAGTTTAACCTGATGGTCAATTATTGACAGCTTATTACACCTCACAAACATCAAGCTAATACTGTGGACTACTACGGCTTATTGGAAGAGAGAAGCTAAAGCCAAGTACTTGATGTAGGTAACATCAAGAAGCTTGAAAGATGGGTGCATGTTTAAACAAAGGAAAAACTTAGTTACCTGCTGAATAACTGATACTGCCAGAAACAGAACTCCCAATGAGCCAGACCTTGGGCTCTGAAGATAAGCAGATGGTATTTTTCAAAAGAAAATCCAATAGAATAATACTCATACTCTAAAGTACCAAATTACTTCAGTGCTACTGCAGTTCACATTGAACCAATTGCTTACACCTTATCCAGGACACCAAAGTTAACATTAGCTTTATTCCAGTGAAAAAAGAGGCAGGCCCACTCTAAAGAAAAAATTTTATGAAGGTCTGAACCAAATTAATTCAAAGTAACTGAAGGCATATCAATATCAAGAGATTCTACATCGGGCTGCTAGTCATAAAGCTTCCAACAATGGAATATGATAGTAAAACACCCTTAAAAATTATAGGATGCCCCCACTATTTTCGAGGTCAATGAAATTTTTCACAATGAGAAATATATGGCAATTTTTTTCTTTCTGTTCTAGTGTAATTTCCTATCAATGAAAGCAAAGACAGGCTGAGGTACATCACACTTGTCTCCTTAGTGTATTAAATAAAGACTTGTGAGAAAAAAAGAGTGTTAATAGCCACAATACTTGTTCCACTTCTATGTGCTAATTTTTTCCTAAATCTAACTGCACATTAAAAAAACCCCATCTCACTATGCTGTTTTCAAAATGCAAATGCACATACTATTTTTAGTAACACATTTATATAATGCTGAAATATAACAAATCAGCCTACCTGTACAAAAGAGCAGAGATAATGAGTAGAGCAGAAAAATTAGCTATTTTCTACTTATATGACTCTGAAGTTCAATTTTAATACTTGATAATATGGGTGAGCACAAGACAGTCTGCAAACCATTCAGATGTGAATGCCAGCAATCCAACATCCACAACCTCAAACTACTGATGTGCCTTCAGGCCCTGAACACAGTGAAGGATTTACACTCTATCAGTCAAGTAGCTAATAAATACTGGCATAGACTCAACATATTACAGAAGAGTTAAACTGTTCTCTGCCTGAGTCGCTCATTATTACAACCATGGCAATAAAGTAATCAAAACTTCTAAATTTCAAAATCTGGAAATATAACTAGATTAAGGCAAATTAAAAAGAGGAGATACACTTTTTAAAAGCAATCACCATTTGAAAACCAAGGTGAAATATTTGTAACAGTATGGGTTTCTTGGGGTTTTGCTTTGGTTTGTTTTTTTTGGGGGGGGTGTTCTGTTAGTTTGGGTTGGGTTTTTTGTGTTTTGTTTGTTTGTGTTTATTTAGTTTATCTGTTTGTTTGTCTTTGTTTGGTTTTTGTTTTAACTTTTTTTTTTTTTAATAAAAAGTTTTTCTGCCCTAAGGCAACCCTGGAGTAAGAGAAAAAGGAAGACTATAACACAATGGTTTGATCCAAAGGACATCACAGCCAGTGAGAAGACCCTGACACCAGCAACTCTAAATAACACCCATCTTTTACAAGACCTTACACTTTATCCTTGTAGTGGATTCATGTTAAGCTATAGCTATGAAAACAATACTTTTGCCCTGCAGTAACTCCCAGAGAAACAATCTTTTTAAATGCTTTTCACTGTGTAGCTTGAGGCAGTGAAAATCCAAGTGTTCCTTTTATGGGATTAAGAACCTGCTCTTTTCTGTCACAAGTCTTACTTATGTTAACCTCCTTCATTCACCCCTGCTCCCTGGGTTCAGTCCCAGCACCATTTCTCTTATTGAATACTAACAAAATGAGCTATGAATCTTTTTTTTTTTTTTTTCCTATTGCTTTATGCTTCCCTTTCTGCTTAGGGTGCTCCAAAGCATTCTCCCAGCAATATTTTCCAAAGCTCCTTCTTTCAACCGTCCTCTGGGAAACATCATGGTAACCTGATATATAACACGATGCTATCAAAGGTGTCTATAGAGCAAATCTTGTGACAATAGCCCTCCCCTAATGGGATTTGCATCCTGGCTTCATAGAAAAAGGACTGTAATAACCTCCCATTTTTTGCTTGTGCTGTAATCATCTGTTATGCTTCTCACTGGTACTTCAAAGTAATTCTCTATTGTTCTGTTACTCTGAACTTCAGCTCAGTGGGGTTTAGCTTTTCAAAGCGTCACAGAGGGGAATCTTAATTACTCTTTTTTATTTACTTTTTTTTAAAAAAAATCTCAAATCCATTAAACAAACAAAAAATCCTTTTAGATCTCAGAATTTCCTGTTGCTGGAATTGCAGAAAATTAAAATCAACAAAAAAAAACCCAAAAAACCCAGCTCAGTATGTCTCAAATTTTATCTAAAGACCTCCTTCTACCATGCTTTTTACTATGGTGAGTAAACCTGAACTATCCAAAGGACCTGAGAGATCATCTCTGTTCTCAGCTTTGCTAGTAACTATCTAAAAATGCACAAAAATCAATGAGACCCACTCCTTCAAATTCCTAGATTCACACACGTAGGCTGTGTTTCTCAAGAGCCCCAATTCTGAACCAGACACACACTAAGAATATACAATCACAAATAGGAACATTTACCATATTTTTGGAGTTTTAAGCTTAGTTTTATGAAGATAAATATAAAGCTTCCA
The DNA here is from genome assembly GCA_013399855.1 of Oxyruncus cristatus. NCBI lineage: Eukaryota > Metazoa > Chordata > Aves > Passeriformes > Cotingidae > Oxyruncus > Oxyruncus cristatus. Next base: position 97,004 of record VXAY01001847.1, read on the forward strand.
GTTCAACAATGAAAATCTGGTAGACGTCAAGCTTATATACTGAGTTATAGGCAAAGTATAGTCTAGAAAAACTCTCTTCCCAAAATCCCTGCTAATGCAAATTACTGCATGTCCTAAGATCCAGATACTACTTTGCGCCTTGAGTACTGTGTTCAGCTCTGGGCCACTCACTTCAAGAAAGATATCGAGATACTGGAGCACGTCCAGGGAAGGGCAACAAAGCTGGAGAAGGGTCTGGAGCACAAGTCCTATGAGTAGCAGCTGAGGGAGCTGGGGTTGTTTAGCCTGAAGAAAAGGAGGCTCAGGGGAGACCTCATGACTCTCTACAATGACCTGAGAGGAGGCTGTAGCCAGGCGGGGGTCAGCCTCTTCTCCCAGGTAACAGCTGACAGGACGAGAGGACACAGCTTCAAGCTGCACCAGGGGAGGTTCAGGTTGGACATCAGGAGGAATTTCTTCATCGAAAGGGTTGTTAAGCTTTGGAATGGTCTGCCAGGGAGGAGGTGGAGTCATTGTCCCTGGAGGTGTTTAAGAAATAACTGGATGTGGCACTTAGTGCCATGGTCTAGTTGACAAGGTGCTGATTGGTCAAAGGTTGGACTTAATCTTGGAGGTATTTTTCAACCTAAATGCTTCTTTTTTTCATTTCCAAGCTTAAAGCATGGGGCTAGCTAGCCCTAGAAAGGGTCAGATTTTCATATTCTTAAATCACAGACTCCCTACCCTTAAGAACACTTTAAATAACTTCTCTCAGACTCCTGTAGTAGAAGGACCTTAACTCACTGTGTGCAGTCCAACAACAGGCACACCACCACAACAAAATCTTGTTTAAAATCTAAACTGAGTGGCACGGAACAGCTAATTTAAGTTACTAAATACAAACTAAAAATTATATTCCTGTTTTGATTCAAATGTGGAAAAAATGAACTTCATGTTGACATATCCAGAATCTAATAGAACAGAGTCCCTCTGTTCTCAGGAAAGAACAGAGTAGTTTAGCTGAGGCCAGCAGTAAGAGTTACTGCTAGTCTAGATGCCTGCTGGAAAGTGCAATAAAGCATACCAGTCCATGTGACATCCCAATCACCATTTTTATGAACATTTTCCTATTTATTAATAGAAGCTGCTCTGAATTCCCTCAAGTTTTATGCCAGCTGCCAGTTGTGGGTCCAGTACAAATTTGAGATATACTACAAGTAAGTTCAGCTAGAAATGAAAATAAAAGGTGAAAAAAAAGCTCACCATATGCCAACAAGCAAGTTCTTTGATGATAGGTAAAAGGGCAAGTGAATGGCTGTGCATACCAATAATTCCAGAAGTGCAGGTGAATTCAACCACTAAAGACAATGGAGGAAAAGGTATCAATTATGGACAAGAAAAAATAGCACCAGGGCAAGTCAGGTTATTTTCCTCCTGTTATTAAACTACAATATCCTTTTCTCTGCTCTGAGAAAATAAAACTGTTCCAAGTAATCTGTTACTTTCCCCTCTGTATATCTACCTGAGCTTTACATCGCCACTTCATCTTATTTACCTTTACACACAGCTTTTGGACCTCAACAGAAGACATTCAAAATATCAGTCATCAATTAGATTGCAGACAAAAGCATATGGAAAATAAAATGCATGGGAACATACGTGGTGGCATTCAAAGAGAGACGATTCTGAAATTGGTGATACGAATTAGCACCCTTCCCAACTTGATTACTCATAAGAGAAGATATTTTGTAATGCACAGTCACCTCCAGGTGCTAATCATCCATTCATTAGCAGCATTTTCGCCACACAGTAGGCTGACCTTGATAGGAAACTGGCCTCACGTTCAAGATACAATTTAAAATCCACTAGACACTTTGATTGTTGCAATATGGGTATTGATAGAGATGGAAACTTGCAAAAAGCTCAATTTATGGACAAGCAATCACAACAGAAGTAGTGTAAAAAAATACTGTTTACATGAAGACAATTTAACAGAGTTTGAATTTGAGTTATTACACTGCAGCTGTAGAAGGATGCATTCTGTTAACTCAGATTCTCCCCTCGAAAATATAGAGCTGAAATTTCCAGGGTGGGCAACATTCCTCTTTCTGGAATTCCTCCATGATAATCTATAAAGTGTCATAAGATGACTATATACTTTGCATACAGAGTGGCTGGCAGTGTTGTCAGTAGGGCAGCATATGAAAACATAGCTAGACCCCGAGTTCCTTCATGAAAAAGAAGGGTCCATGAAAGGGACTTTTTAGGGATGTACATCTGAAGGGCACATATTTTTGCAGTCCGGTTTCACAGATGTCTCCCTCCCATCTACTTATCCAACATTCAATAATGAATCCTTGTCAGGATTCAGTCAGGCCGTTCCAAAAGGATGTTGGTAGTTTATTCTAGTACATCAGCCAAGGGCATTCAGTAGTATAGATGGCTAATATTTAAACTACTTCAGCATGTTCTGTTTGATTAAAAGCTTTCATGGAACATCTTTATTTGCAGAAAAAGATCACAATCCTCTTGAGGAAGACAGTGGCCAATGTATCACAACCATTGTAAGAACTGAAAAATGCCCATGAACCCATTTTCTTACTGTAAAGCACAAGTTCATCAGATTGCTGTAGAATGTTGCCATTTTACTCTGATTCTTGAAATAATAATTTTATTTTTCAAAGCATAATTCCTTGCTTTTTACAGCTGTAACTGTCAACATTTAAGAAAGGAAAGTACTCTACATTGTACAGTCATTTAACATCCTATCATCAAGTGAGGACATGAAGACAATTCTGGATTATTTGAGTAGCTTGTAGGGACAATGTTTTCAGAAAGGGGAAACAACTTTCAGATCCTGAACTCAAGACAATTTTACAGAGGTAATTTCTCAGCACTGCAATAATTCTGCCTCTTCCCTAGGGAGACATCAAAAAACAGAAGTACTTGCAATCTCTAGACATTGCTGAAATTCTTGGCATAAGTTAGTCATTGCATATCTGATTAATGAGATTTTAAAGAGCAGAATCAAAGCCTCAGGAACTTTCATTTAACTCTCCAGAAAGCCCATACGGTTTTCAGCCACTGAAGCCTGGGCTTCTGTACTTTTCAAACTTAACATAAAGACAGCTTTAGACTTTCAACTCAGAGTCATTTCTGTTAAAGATATATTTACATGTGAAACCACTTGCAAAGTAGCCCTAGAGACTAATGCAAACTGTATTTTTTCAAAACCAATTTTTTTTATTAAACAGGATTCAAATCAGGAGCTAGAAACTTCACAAAAGCAGGAATTTAGAATGTTTAAGGGTGTTGTTAAGGTAGGGCCATACTGGATCCAGTCTTCCTTAGAGAGACTTCACAGATAGAAAAATGTGCAGCTCTAAGGAAAGCAGGACCCTGACTCTTCAATATATTTTCCACAATTAGGATCAAGATTGCAAGAGAATCCATACAACTTCCTCAGGTAAAAATCACTGCATTGGCAGCTACGGTCAAAGCACTTTTGATGGATTTGACTGATGTTCACAGCCTTATGCTTACTCACAGTCTAATTCCAACCCTCCTCATCCACCTCACTTTTCCATATTCAGTCTCCTTATATCAGCTTCACTGTGAGAGCTTTTTCCCTTACCTATTCCCCTTTACTGACCTATTCTCTTCAATTTCTCTTGCCACTTGCTTTGCCCCTTCTCACTATACCCAATCCAATAAACACTTCAGGGAACAACCAGTGTTTTCCGTCATGTTAGTCTTCATCCTGCTTTTGCAAACTATCCCTTCACCAGCATTTCATCCCGAAATTTCATCCTTTAGGACAGCACTAATACTGCATGACTGTACCTAACACAAAGGGAACATGTTCTAGATTGATTTACTACATAAGGAATATAATAGACTAAAATCATGTAGTCTTTCACTTGTACTAACTCACTATTGTCACTTATCCTGCTTGTATGGCAAGCATGGTAAAAGACGTCCTCTGGAAGTGATGAAAACTGATCAGTGTCCTTCACAAAGCACAGGGAAGGAAGTTCATGCAAACTTGTACAGACTGAAATAGTTCTTTTCAAAAGTATGTCAGTAAAAATAGATTTCTCACAAGTCTGTAATAAGACAAAGGCTAATTAGCTGCAACCACTTCTTCTTGAGGTCAAGAGGAGTTACACCTGGGATGATTTTAGCCTAGAATAGCCGCACTTATTGATGTGATTTTTTTTTTTTTTAAACTCAGGACATATCAATTACACCTTCATTTTTACTTGACGCTAAACTGACAAGGCTAATGAAATGAATTATTTTGACAACCTACTTGAAAATAACACATCTCAGCATTTTGTACTCAGTGTAAAATTGCTGTAGCTCAGAGAAGTTGGACAATATTTTATCTTCTTTTTTTTCTTTTCCATTTTTCTCTCCCTCTTCCCCTTAATTTGTGTAGCTGGCAATATTCTGCGGATCAACTGCCCTGTTGTTTCCTCCTCATCACTCACTTATGAGATCTCAAACATAAACAGCTGGTCATCAAGCATGGTTTCTAAGTTCACATACTAAACTCCCCAGGTTCTCCTAGTCCTGCAACAGTCTCTGTGCTGAAACTCTTTCAGAAGTAGGATCCAGAAGATTGCTGACATCTACAGTAGTCCACTGGAATTGTAAGCCAGGCATTGCCGAAACCTTGTCCTGGATTCACTAAGGTTTACTGAAGATATTCGAAGAAAAACATTTCCGGTCCACTACGGCAGCACCTTCTTCTGTCATTTTACTTAGACAGAAAATATCCACCTATTTCTGAAAGTAACCTACCAGCAAAAGTCTTATTAGCTTAAACAGGACTTCTGCTCCTAAGTCTCACAAACTCTTTGGAAAACTATTCACAGCACCAATAATCACTTTCAACACAATTATGCTTAGAGAACAGGAACCCACTGAGGTAGCGTCACACAAGGCAGTCTTTGGTCTACTCGATTTTATTCAGCTTCTTATCCCAACCATTTACAGAAGCACTACAGTTAAGAGACCATTAGTGTTACAGTTAGAAGCACTCCACGCCGCAAGGTTAGATCAAAAGAGGAAGACTTAAAATTCTAAAAGACAGACAAAAAAAATCCTGATTAACGGAAAATAGCACAAAAGCAACACATGCAGGGTACTACAACACATTAAATATTGCCATTAACTGTGCATGTCTGGTTTGCTGTCTCTTTTTTTAACCTCAACCCTCAAAACAGGAAAGGTGGGACAAAGAAATAAGATCAAAATATTTCACCTTCTTTCCTTCATTATTTAATACAAAACAAGCCTCTGAGTGTATCTTTTTAAATGCAAAAATAAGTAGAATCACATCTATAAAATAACTTGATGGCCCTTCCACTCCCTTTCTTGCTGATTATGCAAATGAAAGAGAGCCCATTTGGGGTACAGCACTTGTTCAGATGCTTTGAATCATCCAGTGCAGCTCTCTCCCTTTTTTTCCTCAGTTGTCTGGCTACATAGGCACCTAATTTCGGTTTCCTGGAATTAAGTGATACAAATACATCCTGCCCACTTATTCCAATTCCTTTCAACCGTACAGCTATCCCCTGCCAGTCCTTATGCCTATGGTGAAATCAAATAGCTCTATCTTTCCCAGTCAGTTAAGAGGAATCTCTCTGCAAGATTCACATCCTGGTAACAAGCTGGGAGACAGTTCCTGGGGCTTTTCACAAAAATTCTGAAGGACTAAATTTCTGCACAGGAGGAATTAATAGTTCCAAGCTTGTAGAGATCTACATATCTCCACGAAATGTCAGTAAATCTGAAGCTATCATACCAGAGATGATGATTAGCACTGTGCATATTTAACAAAGGGGTAGTGAAATCTGATTTGCATATTTCTGACAAGCACGCAAATTCCCAATGCTTTCACAACGTAATATCTACACAGTTCATTTTATTTTTATTTAAATAACACATTTCACTTATGACCTTTAAAGGAACGCTTGCTTCCAGACTCTTAAATGCACCATTGATCCGCTACACTTTGTCAGCAAAACAATGGTTGTTCCTAAGCTGCCTCTGAAAAGCCACAGATCTCTTACAGAGATCAGTCCATACACTTCCCACTGACGTATGCAATGCAGAGATGCAAAATTTGCATAATCAGCTCATTTGCTGCATTCAGCAGCAAGGGACACATTCCGCCAATTCACACCCTCACGAGAAGGTTGCTCTAGCAAAGGGGAAATTGCCACACTGCAATTCAACAGACATGAAGCACATTAGCCGGGTAGCAGCTAAGTAAATAAGCAAATGAAGATGTATGTAAGTTATTATTACCTTTGCTCCACAGACAATGAAAATGGCCTTTGTTTAAAGGCTGGTTCAGAATCAGAAGGCAAAACTTCAGGTTTCCTGCAAGAAAAATGTTGATTCTCATTAGCAAGAATATTGATTTTTTTTCTCCTTTTTTTTTTATTTTCCTTTTGCCAGATTAATTTTAGTCCAACCACCCTAGAGCAACTCCACAAATTTCCTTGCTTCTTAGGTTTCACCATTTTCAGACAGAGCAGCTGTCAGAACTTCATTAGATATCTTTTACTTGGTAGGGTTTTATTAAATGTTTAATTTATAAGAGACTTTTACTTACTGAAGGCCACCCTCAGCAGGACCCCATATCTATACAGCTTTCTCATTTAATCTCCCACTTTCTGCTGCTCCTGCCTAGATGCAACAAATACTGACACAAGCTTCACTCTGCCCTCTATTAACAGGGAAGGCTGGAGGTGACTTCATATGAAGATGTCTCTAACCTACATCCAATATTCCACCCTCCTGGCAGATGCAGAACTCTTGCAGCCATCACTGGCTTCTGTGCCTGTGTTTTAATATCACATAAAAGCTCCAATTGTGGTAGATCCACTCTGGTAGATACTTTCTAAATACAGAATGAAAGTCCATGACCCAGGAGCTTCAAATCAAAAGCTAGTAAAAGCAAAAGTGTACTTGAGCCTGTGTTATCTAGGTGATACTGCAGACTAAAAACCTCGGTGGATTTACCAGCCCGACTTGATTGAGCTCATAAAGCCTCCTGCCCCAGCAAAATGTGCATTGTGAAGGTCGATAATAAACCTACAGATATAAAAGCCTTAAAAGAAAAAAAGGATTTATGATATGACACACTTTGAATTCAAAGAGTAAATACGTAAATCTTTTGACGGTTGCCTGTGGTGGGATTTGCATTATTTTACTTCCTAATTATCTTGCCAATCATATAGGAATACGAGTTTCCTCTGGAGCTTGATATCCTTAGGCAATCAGGTTAATGAAGTATTATTTGGTCATATGAAGCCACTGTAATTGAAAAAAGAAAAGCTCTATCACTAGAAAGTCTTTTAAGCTTTTGAGAAGATCCTGTATAGCAGGAGGCAGAAGGCTCCAAATGAAGCTGTGGCTTAAGCCATATGATGTTACCAGGGTAAATACAGGTGGTCAAAGTCCTGAAGATGTAGGAACATCTTAGGGTGAAAGCTGGGAGGAGCAGTATTTAAAATAATTAATTAAATGCATGTTTAGGAGCAGGAAGTGAAGGTTAGGTGACTGGGATACCACTATTCTGCATTTTGCCTTTTGAGTGATTTAGGGTTTCCCCATTGACCCGCTCTATGCCTCAGTCACCTAAAACAGAAGTAACAGTATTCTCCTCCTTCATAAGTATCAAGAGAAACATAACTAAAGACCTAGATAATTTTTACCCCAACAAAAAGTCCACATGATTATCACAGCTATCTTCTGCGTGGTGCTTTGAAATACCTCCCCTCATGCCTTCCACTTCCATTTTTGCTGACATGGTCCACAGTTCCTTTTAATTCATGTATGTTTGGGGGAATAAATTTACTTCAGGAATAAATTTTCATAGGGAATAAACAGAGAGGTCAGAGGACCAAGTAAACAAAGGAAAGTGAAAAAACTTTTTTTCTCTATGGAGTCCGAACAGTTTTGCCTTGTCCTTGAACTTTAAGAGAAAGGTAGAAAACAATACATTCAAACTAAGTGCCAATTTCCGACTGCCTCACAAAATGGGACCTCAGCAGCAGACCTCCTAACGATAAGTGAGAAAGGCTGCCAGCTCCTTATATTAAACATAATCATCTAGTGATGTCCTCCATTGAAAAGAGCCAGCAAATATCACAGGTTCTTTTACTGATACGATAATACAAATACACGTGGCTGCTGGAAGCCTATTCCTGCTGGTGAACAACAAAAGGCATTTCTGTGCCTGTTAGAAACCCTTAAGCTATACCTTCATATGAAAATGCTGTAGATTTTCAGCATTTTTTGGACATCAGGAGTACTCTTGTTATATATATTGAGGTACATTTTTGAAGCCAAGGCCTGGCCGTGGGTATTCGTACTGAGACTTCAGAGGCTGATTTTCAGAGGTTACACTTCCAAGAGCTTCCAGTGAGGCCCATAAGAGCTGCTGGATCTTACATGTTTGGTTGTTGCAAGGAAACCAAGATGTAGATGCCCCCCCCCCCACAATCAGAAGATGAGGGTTGTGAGTTTTGTGTTGCTTGTTGTTTGTTTTTCTAAAGCACAGTTATAGGTTGAAAAAGTGGAGAAATGAAAATTATTGTTTCTCCTGCTTTTAGAAAAGTGAACATTCCAGTTGTTTCAAACTAGTCATTTCATGCAATTAACGCATGATAAAATGCTATGATTAATGCCACCAAAAATGAGTCTAAATGTCAATATTTTAATGGTGCTTGCTGAGTTAATATGAAGCTGCACACAGGGCTCAGTCCTCAGTAGATGTAAAACAGTAATAAAATTGGGCTGCAGTAATTTACCACCATTGCCCTAAAAAACTGTTAATAAATTGGGACATCTGAAGGCAAAGACCACGTCAACAGACAGAATATGCAATATCCATCACTCTGAGAAAAACGGATGAGAGCGCACTGTGCCACTGCTCTGAGCACTCCACTGGCTATTCATTTGAAAACAAATCTACTTCAAGGCCATTTATCTTTAAAAGCCCTTAACAAATTAGGAAGCATCTATCTCCTGGACTGCCTGCCCATCCATTTTTCACAAAGATAATTAGCACCCTGACCCAACCATTAACGACATTGTGCTTTGTTTGGATTAACGGGAAAAAGGATTCTATAAGCAAGAATTCAGCAGCAAAAATAACCTGTCCCCAGACATGGATATCTCCACTGAAGAAGATTTTGTGGGCCTTCGCTAAAGGCAGAACAACCTTGTCTTTTGCATAGTGTCTTCCATGTTTAGTATAACTTTCACTATGTACTTCTGCAGCTTTTGCAGACTGAGCATATTCAAGCAAATTCTGCAGCACAAGCAAAAAAGAATAAATTCCTCCCTGCAGAATGTCCAGTTTATTCTTGGTGTTTACATCAACACAAAGAACAAATGGAGCCAATTCCCACAGTCAAAATTCTCCTGTAGATGAATTAGCCATGCACTAAGGCCTGATTTGTACAGGACAGGAGGATGACTGTAGGAAAATTTTACTTGCATTTACAGAACCAAACTTATTTCCTCTCTTGTTTTTCTTTTGGCTGCTTATAAACCTTGGAGTCTTTCCGGCCTAAGTTACAGATGTATGTGTTAACAGATACAAAACTACATCAACAGGCAGTTAATGGCAAAAATATAGTTTAAAAAGTCTTTTAGCAGACTAGGATAGTCTAAAAGACTGTTAACCCAAAATTTGAAAGCTGTATCATTTTTGATCCTGCTGGAAACAGAGAGAACCCTCCCCTTAATTTCCGAGGTTACAAATCAATCAATCATTAATCCCTCCAAGTTTCTACCAGGACCATCTCTGAATACTTCATCCTTTGTGAAAACTTTTCCCCTTCTCTGCTTTCCAACTTTTATTTAGCTGCACTTATTCGATGAAGCTTTTCTTACGGTTGTTCAGAAATTACTTTAATCAAAAGTGTTGTGAATGTCCCTGGCAGCCTATGCAATGCCTTTTTATCCCATTGTAACTCACTCAGAAAAATTCCAATATATTTTACAGCACAGTTCTGCTATTCTAAAAGCCTGCTTGGCTTCTCCCTGTCATATTATACTCATCTAGCTATTCTATAAATATTCATAATACCATTATGTATTTTTTATTGATTTCCCCTTGCCATATGCCAGTCTTCAGGCTGTATGTCTGTCACAAAGCATATGCAAAAGGCATATATATTTTTAAAGACAACCTTTTCTCTGGTAGCCAGTAAAATAATACATACTACTTCTTTGCTTCCTTTCAGTGTTAGAATATCGCCGGGAGTTATCCCGCATGCTGTGAGGTTCTTGGCTATTGAGTTTTCCGAGGGGGAAAAAAACCCTTTCAGTGCTTCAAGAAAGGGGGCCTTTGGGAAAGATCATTTCTATTCCTTGTCTTTGTGAGATGATGTGAGCAGTAATATACAATGGGGGGATACGCTGTGATGAGATACAGGCATGCCTCAAGTCGCTAACAAAATATGACTTCAAAGTCAGAGCTTCAACCACAGAAAGGGGCTCCCACTAAGCAATTAATGTTTTGGTTTGGTTTTGCTATTTGTGTTTTATTGCTTTCCTGAAGAGGAGTGATTCATTTCCTTTCCAGTGATCTATCAAACATCTTCTACAATGAGGCAGGTTTAGTACAAAGGAAAAAGTAAGAAAGAGACAGGTAGTATGGGGGCAGAGCTGAAAGCTGGAAGATAGTTTCAGGTTCCAGAATATTTCTGTACTGATAGAAATACATCTAGATAACAAAGATACTAACCAAGATCCACTGAAAACAGACTGCAGGTACACATATTCCTAATCACACAGGTGGAAGTCCAAATATAAAACAGCTTCTGAGAGAGAAAAAACTCTGAATGATCTCACTGAAATTTTCTTTTTTTTGGTTGCTGCTCTCACATCAATCTACAGATATCTACACCATGATATATAGATATATATATATATATAGATATATATATATATATATAGATATATATATATATATATAAAATATTTGGTTTCCAGTACCATACAATATTCAGGAAATTCCTACCCCTCAGATTCGTTTTTTAAATGAACAGTCACTGCCTACTTAAATGTCAGAGTATTTAGGAAAGGACAAGGCATTTTTTCATAGTTCCAAAACTGACTGATAAGATAGCAGAGCAACAGGCTGAGGCAGCTCTTTGTATGGAAGTTTCTTCTCCTGCAGAAGAATTAACATAAAAAATGTGATTCTAAGAATTCCACATAAGCTATATTTAGTGGGAGCCCATCATAATAAACCCTAAAGAAAGCAGTTCATAAAATGAGCGAACATAACAAAATAATCTTTATGCAGAACTACAACAACGACAGATAAGGCTGTTGCTACAGATCAAAATTACTGAAGTGATTTGGGATTTTAAAAGTAAAATAAAGGAGTTTGGGGGATCAGCACCAAATCTACACCCTTTTCTGCCAAGTAAGCACCTGTCTCCAAGTGATAAGTCCAAAAGTGATGTTCTGGGAAGAGCTACTTGCCAACTTATTGAAAAGGACTATTTCATTCAGGGCTTTTATTATCATCCACTTCCCAAACATACTCGAACAGTCTCCCCACCAGAAATGAAGTAAATGATTGATTAGACAGAAAGTAAGGAGAAATGAGTCCATCAGACTAAGGAGCATCCCCCATTTTCTAAAAGAGTTTCTTCAATGTGGTTGTTTGCTTTTTGGTTTTTTTGACATTGAAACTCAGCACCTGTAGTTTCCTACCTGCTACACAGATACAATTCCTAACAGGCAATTTACTTGCTAGTGTAGCAATTCTTGAAAGCTGACTTCTGCCTCACAAGACAAGATTCTGGTTTGATCAATTAATGTCTTAACTCACTGACTATGAGTGCTGTCTGGGTCTACCTAAGCAAGCAGCATGGCAGAATAAAATCAGGTCTACAGACCAAAATTGTCCATGCTGAAGGCATGGTATTCACACTAAACGTGCTTTGGGAAGAAAGGGAGGGACGCTACTTCGGGTTAAGGCTAGTCTGGCTCTGTAGACTAAATATCCATTAGCAGCAGGAGAGCATTATGTATGCTCCCGGAGCACATTTTTCTTTCATCCAGAAGGAAATTAGCTTACATATTCCAAAGTCACTCTGCAATGTAAAGCAAACCACAGCAAACAGGCGGGATCAGGACACTTGCTTCAAAATCATATTCTTGATCCAAACCAAAATGCTAATGTAAATATGCCAATAGCCACATAGCTTGTGGCTTATCAATTTCTTCTTTTTATTTTTTAACCAATGTCTTTACCAAACTAAGATGACTAATGCCACTTTAATTTACATGACACTTTTGTAATCTTATACTCATCAAAATTTGGCTATAACTTTAGATTCTTATACTTAAGAGACAAACTAACACTTCTATCTATCATGTAGGAAAGGTGTGTGTGGGGGGGGGTTAACCCAAAATTTGAGCTTATCAGCATAATAAAAGCACTTAATATCAAATCCTAAGATGCTACTTTTTAAGGTTATCTTTCAGACTAAAACCTCACTTCATACAGAACAAACAGTGCACCTCATACAAAACCCCTCTTTATTCCTCTCTTCTCTTTCTTGAACCAAGATTCAAGTCAAGTCAGTAAAATCCACCTCCTCCATCTGTGCTCTTGCTAACAAAGTATTTGTCAGCTTTAATTCAGAGGAACATTTAAGCTAGGACTATTGCATTAATTACAGCCACTACTTATAAAACATTGTGTGGCTGCATTTTACCACACCGAATCCCAAGCCTCCAAACAAGCCATTTAATTTTCCTCATAAGAGTGACAACTCCAATAATAAACCAGCACAAATTATGCAAAAGGATCACAGACCTTACGAACATGTTCTCAAACTTATTGAATAAATCAAATATGCATACCCAACTGATTTTTGTGCAAAGGCAGTATTATCCCTGTCAATGCATTTTAGTGTTAATTTTTTCATGTAAATTCTATTGATTTTTAAAGATTTTACAGCTCTTAATTCTCCAGGCAAATTCCAGCAAGAAGAGTAGGAAGAAAAGGGGATTTGTGCAAACAGTCTTATCGAAAAGCTGCAACGTGTTACTCTCCGGAGAGCCCTCTATAAGAATTTATGTGGATGAATTCAAACCAACTAATTTAACACAATAAGTCACAAACACGGACATACACATGGGATAACCCACCCACATCATCAACCACTGCTGCTCCTAGAAGGGTGTTATGCCTTGCAATGAAATTTATCAATTAATTCTGGTGCTTCTCTGGAGAATGTGAGAGCTGCATTTCTCATCTCAGTGTGTGATGGGATATTCCTTTTCATACTTATTCCTATAGCTGCATTTCTGAGTGCTTGGGACTTCTGCTCTTTATGTGTCAAACATCTCAGTCTGGTCAAGCAGAATAAGATCACACAGTTCCCAGTAGTGAATCTTTAGTTTTAGATAAATTGTCCAACATCACAAAGAAATTTTATGGTAGGATTCAGCTCTCTAGGGCAACATTCAACAACTGAATCATGAGAACTTTTCTATTTAAATAGAAATCATAACAGTCATACTTCTTACTATTATATACATGGAAATGATGCTCATGCCCCATTATCAACTCTCATTTGAAAATAAACACAATGGAGTAACCAGTCGCTTTGGGGAGGTAGCAAGGTACAGAAACCCTAAAACAGGCTCTTTGAGGGACATGCTGACAGATGCACCATTTGCCACTGCAAGGCCCTGGGATTGGTTTACCTCATACCCTTGCTGCTTGTCTCCAGAGATGTGGCCAGACCATTCATCTGTCATTCTGTGCTTTGTGCAAATAGGGCTGTCATTTCAATCTGAGCACAACAAAGGTCAGAATTTGCTGAAAGCAGCAGAGTTCCAGTTTTCAAGACTGGACTCAAATTGTCCAGCATTAAAAAAAAAAAAAAAAAAGAGATATTTCTGATACAGTTTTCTGCAGAATGGCAAGTCTAGTCCCCAAGGCTGCAGAATCTGACACAAGTTTCATACTTCAGGTAAACTTTGAAAGTGCATGAATTTCATTGCAACTACCTTGTAAAAAAAATGCTAAACACTTTGCTTCATTATTCACAGGCAAGTCATCATCTGAAACAGTACCCATTTTACACCTTTCTGAGTTCAATACTAATTGGAAGCCCTTAAGAGACAAGAATTAGACATACAGGCTTGCTACAAAAAATATGGTAAATTTGACTTTCGTGTGTAAAATTTATAGGCACAGAGCATTAGGATTGGAGTGTAAATCTACATCAAAGTGAAAATGAAAGTGAATCCGGAGGAAAATCTATGAAATTTCCATTTTATCTTCTGAATAATAAAATAATTGAAAAATAAACATAAATTACTAGATAACATTAGGTTCTAGTCTTAACTTTTTTTTCCCCCCCCTCAGAAAGATATTAGAATAACTTCACTTTCAAAAAAACTTTAGGAATCGCTGGCCAACCTCTTCAATGACGTCCAAACCACTATTCAAGGAAGTTCCAACCTTAAAAGAAAACCCAAGATTCACTTTGTAACTGTGTAATAACCAGGTCTCCTTGCATTTCTTTGCATTTTAAAACCACGGTATCACATTGTCTGAATGTCTCATGCTAACAATACTTGTTATCTGCGATGTCTCTATTCCTAAGGACAGAACTCAGCATACAAGCTCCCCTGGCAGTCGGTATCATCAGCTCACTCTGCACGCTTCAGGAGCAAGGTGACTTCAAGGAATCGCAAGGCAGAGAAGGCAGATGTCAGTAGCCTCTTTGGGTAAATTGGTATAAAGCACAACACCCTTGGCAAACATTCAGCTCAGCAAACAGTATAATGCCATCTTATTTCACCTATCTGTGGTCAACAAATATCTTTGGGCATTTTCTACAGGATTAACAACATTTAATAGGTATCTAATGATTCACATATTAGAGTACTGACCAAAGAGTAAGATCCATGGGAACACATAAGTGCTTGACTGTTCAGCGCTTAAAACCACCAAGCACTCCACTGACACTTCAGTTACTGGCACTAACATTTCCCATGCACATAAAAGTCTGATTTCTATTTGCACCAAGATGCACCTTAAGAGGCTGACAGAACCTCATGCTGCCTTTCACGTCAAAATACCACTCCTATCCACCAACTAGACATTTCCCTGCTGATCTCATTTGAAGGACACATTTGAAGTAGCTGTTTTCAGAGCATACCTATTGGATACAGCTTCACAGCGTCAGCCATCTCCTTTTTAAAAACTGGGAAGGAGCTATACCTTTTATCAGCATGGATAGTTGGAGCGCTCCCTCAGGAGGCTGATGATCCATATTCAGGTTCTCTCTCTGTCAGAGGGAATTTACATCCAAATTCAATCAAGACAGCACTCTCCTCCCCATGCATGACATTATTCTTGGAGAAGAAGATTCTTTCCTCCCTGCTCCAAAATTAAATATATTAATGGAATTATTTTCATAAAACAGTTAAACAGGAGTAGAATGTGGAAGTCCAATTCTGCAGTCCACTGACCTGAATACAATTTGTACTCCAACATTTACTTACTCAAACCTCTTTCCCATCTTGAATAAAACCTTCAATTACTTCACCACAGTATTACAGGAACATTATATCCACTCTTGCCTCCTTCCTAATGTGTAATATACTTTCAGAGAAAAGTGTAACCTCTGGGTTTGTAGGATACTTTTCAATCAGGAAGAGTGGTTCTCTCACTATCTTCAGAAGACTCAGCACTTGCAGTCACAAAAGGAGGGAATAACTTTCTGCAGCACAGCATAAAATGTCCAAATCCAAGAGGGCAGGATTTTAGATGCTTCATTCTTCCCACTGCTTATAGTATTCCCACTGACAAGCTCAGCTTGATTCCTTCTTAGTACACGTATTCGGATGGATTGTACTCTTTGTATACAAATTCTCCCTCTGCCCTGTACACACATGGTCATATACCAGCATGCTCAGGACCAGTATGCTGTGGCTGAAAGGCAAACACGCATTTGCTGATAGCCCAAGGGCTAAACTCCATTATAACGTTGCAAAGGCAGACAGCAATGTTGCATTTTTAGAAAAAGGAAAATAAGCATTATGTGACTGCAGGAAGATCACACTCCTAGTCAGCAAATGAGCCAATATGGAAAACAAAAGTTCCTTTCTGGTTCTCAGCCTGCTCTTATAAGAAACATTAAAAATCACAGATGGCTTCTGGCCTAACTCTAGTTTGGATTAATTTACAGACTTCTGTTTCCCTATTTCCCTTCAGGTATCCCAATGAAGTACAATATCTTCTACTGTCTTGCGCTCACTCATGTACTAATTAAGCTCTTCCTTAATTGCACATAGCATTCAACCAGGCTACCATGGACCCTGGAGTTTAAAAAAATTTGAGTAAATTGTAAGTGACCTCTGCAACTATCAACTCTTTACTCCTCAGATATAATGGGTGAGACTGACAAGTAAACTCCCACTGACTCCCACTGGGTTCTGCAACACCTCAAGCCTCTTTGGGCTGAACGCCAGGGAGGACATTCATGCCCATACAACCTTTTCAGTCTTGTTGTTTTCCCGAAGTAGATTCTTCTGTACTTTTAAGGGAGTGGATCTGATAAAAGGACCAGAATGCCATCCAGAAGGTTTAGAAGGGTAAAAAGGGGTTTCACAGTGGCCAAAACAACAGCCCACATAAGCAGTGGTGGTAGTGTAAGGGTGTTCAGGCCTCTGGAGTAAGATTCAGGTAAAGAGTAATGTGGAGGGGAACCTTGTCCACTATTATGAGAATTCTTTTAACAGATATAGGAAGCAGTGGCAATGACTGTAATTTTCCAACACTCACAAACATTTCACTTCTAAAATTATGACTTCTATTTTCGTGAGCTTCATTTTCTTATTTCTAGAGTTGATTTTTTACCTAATGAAGGCAGCTCAGCTCTGCTATCTGTTTTAGGTCATTCTATAACTTTACATGCACCTCTGGCTTCTTTGTAAAAAAAAAAAAAATTAAGACCTACTTCTATGTATTTTATAAATAGATAAATCTACACTTAGAGAAAACAAGGTAAAATAAACAAAATGAAAGATAAAACACACAAAGGCAATAAAAATTGTATTACATTATCAGTCAGGTAAAGAACTTTTATGTAACCTGGATGAAGTTCCTCTTCAGATTTTATTCTGTAATATGTCATTGTGTTGCATCTGGCAGAAAAATAAGAAGAAGTTCTATGGACTAAATAGTTGCAATAAGCTTACTAAAATCAGGAACTGCCCAACACCTGTGTCGTGGAATAAAACCACTTGGTGATAAAGAAACAGAGAACACTACCAGAACATTGATGTTTCTTCCAGAGGTATAAAAAAAAAGTACTTAATGTTGAAAATTTTGGAATGAGAGCTGTTCATCCTTCATACAACTTTTAAAGAAAATAGAAAAAGCCCTTTGCAAGTAAATGGTCTGACAGCATTACTGGGATCACTGTAGTTGGGCAGAACAGGACACCACATTCAGCAAATACAGGCTCACAAAAAAGTAGGTCATGTCTGTAACTAGAATACTTACTCAAGCAGACCATCCAAATCATTATGACAAACTGTTCCCATAAGATACCTGTCACATCAATAAAGTTTAGTAGGTTTCGTCACTACACAAGGTCTATGATAACTGCTTTTATTATAAGCCACTTGCGCTTGTTTATAGTCCCTTGTTTTGACACGGTGCAGATGATGTATAATTAAAGATAACTGTTACTTTCTTCCTTTTCTTACAATACAGTAAAGCCTGTAAACAAAGACAAGCTCTGGGACCATTAAGAGAGGCCCTTGTTTGCAGACTGTCTTTCCAACCAGCTACTTCAATTTCAATGCTAAAACTGTCAAGCTTAATTAAGAGTTATGGGGCATAACCATTTCAAAACCATGAATCCATACAGCAGAAAAGTAATATGACTGCCTTAGTGAACATCTCTTTTTAAATAAGCAATATCTCTTATTGAGACCTAATTTAGGTTCCTTATACACAACTTTGTAATATAAATAACTTTATTGCTTGTCCTGCAGTGAATGTAAAGAACATCATAAAATAATTTCATCCTGATTTTTTTAGGTTTATTTCACTATGTAAAGTGGACCTCAATGCATATTCCAGTGCTTACACTGCTATTGCATCCAAATTCAGCATGGCTTTTTGTAATCCTCCAAGAAGTCTGCAGAGAACTGCCTTTCTCTACAGCTTCTTTTAATATTTTTTTTCTAAAGTCTCTTTGCCTTTTGAGTGTGCACAGCTGTTCACACGTCCTCACTGCCTCAAGCAGAATGATATTGAGAAAGAGGTATCAAGAGCTCACTGATTAAGTGCTGCCCTTTAAAAACACCTTTAACATACAGCACACCTGGTTTGAGACACCAGTGACACACTCAACAAAATCTACCAGCACCATAGTGTAGGCTTAGATTTGAATCTTAAAGGCACCTTATTTGTTCCAGGGGAACTACCCGTTTGCTTCCATTTTAGCAGTCTTCCACCAGAACCTCTGCCAAATCAGCATCCTAGGGAGTACAAGACCAATTCATAAAACCTAGTGCAATCTGAATCATACTGGTATTTTCAATCAGAAACTGAAATTTAACAGACAACTTCTTACAGTGCTTCAAAGGCCTGACAGATTTTAAAATCAATGGCTTTTGCCATTTGCAGTGTTAAAAAAGTCCCAGGCACGGTCTTACCAATGATTTTCATATATTTAAAGTTATTTTCTGGACTTTACAGCAGAAGAGTTACCCTTGAAAATTCAACTCCTAAAGGCTTAAACTAGAAGGGTGATTAAAACAGTATCATGTTTATTACTGTTTCTTAATCTAATGATTTTTGTAGTATGATTGCATGAGGAAACCTTTTGCTTTCTTCATCTGCTTCATGGACTAAGAAATTAGTTCAATTTATAGAACTGATTATCATTTGATAGTTAGTCTACAGCAACCCCCTTTTAATAAAAGTTTCCTTAAAAACTTAAATGGTTTCTATCCTGAAAATCACCTTTTTGTGTGTTAAACAACACTTAGGTTAACTTATAGAGGAAATTACGGCTGAATATCTAAAAGCATAATTTATGGAGATGAAACATTAGCTGTAAGAGACTTCTATCAGCTGTTTGTCAGGTCCAGAGAGGCACAAAAAACCCACCCTGGCCAGCAAGTTAATATATTTTGGGAGAAGATACTAAGAAAAGGAACTATGCCTCTCTCTTCTTCATTACCCTATGTGGAAAATCTGGTTGTTAATAATAATAATGCTCTGAACTTAAATTTCCATTTGTAGATTTGAAATCACTTTACAAAGGTGCATAAGCATTATTATTCTCATTTCACAGTTGGCCTCACTAAGTACAGAGATTTGTAGCAATTTGTATGAGAAGCAGCACTCTCTAGTGAATAAGTTAAGAGCCTGAAATTATCTCCCCAGGGTTTTCTTCCCAGCTAAGCTGTAAATTTCAGACTCCACCAACACCCACCGTAGCAAAACCATACACAGTCCATCTGAAATTGGAAGGTTTCTGCATGGGAGTAGGAGCACGGACTAGAAACTCATGACACAGATCTGAAGAATTTCTGCCTTGTATTGATCTAGCTGCTTAAAAAATTAACTTTTGGGACCACTGGGGAGATGGTCATCACAGAGGTCATTGCAATGTTCAAACACAAAAAAATACGCAAATAAATGAAATGGCACCATTTCAGAAGAAGAAGGAAATAATAAGATACATAGCAAGGGATAGACAGGAGTTTGGCCAGGAGAACTCCTTAATCACCCTCATCACACTTTTTTCTCCTCTCTTGTTAACAAAATACCCCAATTTCCTGTAATAACTTTCTCTTACTCTATATAATTCCTCCTCTGGATAACAGCTCCTGCACATGCAAGCAACCTTACCTATGGATTTTAAATTTTGTCATGGAAAGCACTTCTGTATGGTAAGTCCAAGGACTCAGGAAAATACTGAGTACATCTTCTCTGTTAACTGAAATAATTTTAATATCTTGTATTCTCAAATATCACTTGGTCACTTAAGTTAAACTTTAACCAACATTTCCAATTTCACACTGGATTAAAGGCGAAAAATGAGGAAGTAGTACTGTATTTTCCTCTTTTAGAATTACGGGGATGATAAAAATCAGGCCTATAAAGCTAACATGTAGAAAAAGGTATTTTCAAGGTTGCAACCTAAAAAGCTGCTTAGTTTCAGGGTCAGGCCCACAAAGTCAAAAGAATCTCTCATTAGCTTCAAAACTACCCCAAATATCAGTTGGCCAAAAAAGGATACCAACAGAGCCACAGTTAGTAGAGGAAGTAAAAAACATGCTTGCACACTTTTAACTTTGAATAAACAGAGACCTTACGTATTTGAAGAACTGGTATTTTTTAAAAAATTGCAGTAGTTGCCATTGAAATCAATCTGCAGCAGCCTGTATATTGAAAAAGTGTAAGGACAATCAATTTTGTACATAAAGGACAAAAGCATAAACAAAAATGAACTGTCAAAACAAATAAAAACATGAAATATTTTTAATTCAATAGGAGTTTAGTAAATTTTATACAGAATATGAGTATAAAATAGACAGATCAAACTACTTTTTGAAGCACAATCTGTCAGACAAAGAACAGAAGATGCCAAACTAGAGTTATAATAATTTGAGATTTTGCTACAGAGGTTGACATCGCTGAAAAATTTTGTAATTCATAATTCATAAGCAACTGGTCAAGAGGGCTATTAAATAATTTAAATTTAATAAGAGTATATTTTTTTCCTTCCTTTACACTTCTTGTAATCACAGAAATGCCTGTTCAAATTAGTCAGAGAAAAACAGCTGACAAACCCACTGTGTTTTTTTGTAGCTTATTTCAGGACAGCATCACTTCTCTCTCATGTTACAGTTTTGTGTCAAGGTATAAATCCATAATGGATTCCATAATGCTTATTTGTGCCCAGCATGACAACTGATATGCTGCGTCTTTGGAAATTTTAGCAGTATTTCTTTACGTGGTCACTTCTCTAACACTCCTTGACTACAACCAGAATCGGTCAAACTTTTAACACATGAATGTGTGTCAGTGATGGTGGAAGGCAAAAACAAAACCTTCAGGTGATATGCAGAAAACCAAACACATTTAGTTTGACCACCAGTACCAAGATCTCCTGATCAGTTCTGCAACACACCACGGTGAGTGAACCTTTACAGAAGGTGATCTCAGTGACAACCCCTTTCCCTCCCCAGCCAGGGCACTGCAGGGTCCCCCATGTGGGAATGTCTCCTCTACACCTGACTCATTAAGTCAGGGAGGATGTAGAGGGAGGCCTTGCATTCTGTGTAAAAATTGACCAGATGAGAGAAGTAGCAGAAATTGTGATCTGCTGTTTTAGTGGATTTGTCGTTACAAACTTTTGCTTCACTGCACTATAACTGCACTACAATCAAATCAAGGTTTCCTGTCACCAAGATCTACTGGCAATACACGTTCCTTTCAGCTTAACACCTTTAGGCTTCTTATGCCACCTCCCACTTCCTCCCTAAAGCCACAACAAAGATTGTTATCAACTAATATGACAACACCTAACAAGGGTACAGCTGATAAACTGTAGGTTTGATCCTGTCTAAAATGCTCATATGCCTCCAGCAGATGGTTCATCTGTCTGATTTTGAAACAGGAGGTAGCACTGCAACTAAATGTAGATGAACTGTGGAAAACATGTAGAAGGTTTTATTCTAGAAAGTACATTCAAAGAGCACCTCTAAATATGAGCAGAATTAAAGAAAAGATGCCTGAACACTAGTCCCCATCAGGACTGAGTTGATTTTATAGTTCTGCATGTGAATATAAATAAATCTTTAATCAACATTCATAGTTTCTGCATCAGGATGAATTTAGAGGAAGCGGAAGTCAAAGGAGAAAATAAAGAATGATGGAAGTACATACGCACATGCACATACTCGCACACACAGAAAGGCCTACTCTGCCATATGGGATTACTACTCTGTATTTAGCTGATGGATTAAGCATCAACAAATTAAAAAAAAAAAAGCTGAATATTACTTTTCAAAGAAAAATAAGTCAAGGATTTAAAATAGAAAAGCCTTTTTAATGAAAAACAAATGGCATTTAAAACTTAATAGCCTGTAGATCTAATAAAAAAGTCAAAGCCTTTATTTAAAGAAAAGAAACTTTCTTTAATAATCACACTCACTGTTATGCACAAAAAGAACCACTTGCAATGCAATGGGTCCTACTTATGGCAGCCTGGCTATGGCAAATAGCAATAGTACTAATGGAAGAAAACACATATGTCAAGAAGTAAAACTATAAACAGTCTAAAGCAGATGAAACTGAGGGGTCATTAACTTTTAAAAGACATTAACAAGTGTAAATCCCCTTTACTTTAATGATGATTAGTCAAATCAAACAGATCTCTAGGGACCACTACTGACTAAAGAAAAGGGTAACAAAAGACAGGGCAACTTCACACACTGAGCTGGCACGTGGCATTTGCTGGTAGCAGTGCTGACACTGCTGCCTGGGCCATACCAGTGCGGTATACGGGGACTTCAGAAGCACTGAGATATACCAGCAGTCCTGACTGGTGAAGCAGTCTCGTGACTGGACAAATATTTCACTGGCAAAATCATGTATTTTCAAACCTAAATTTAGTGGGCATAATCCCCATTCCCAGGGATTGTCACAGTGTCCAAAGGACTTCCCAAGTTTGAACCCTCTGGGGAGATCCTGAACCCAGAGCTGGAAGTTCTGTGTTGATTTTGTAAAAGGCCACCATTTCATCCCGTGTGCTAACAGTGCCACTAACTTTCCTCCATCCTTGTGCCATTCTTCCTGACACACAGGAAAAGAACTGCACTGTTTTGAGCATTAGGAAAAAAATTAATGAAAGAAAATATGGATATGAAGTGTGCACATGAGTGCTTCACTTTCAATGAGGTAAAAACAGCATAAAGCTTCAGCAAAGTAGCTCACATTGCAGGCCCTCTTTCCGCTTTTTCTTCACCCCCAGTATGTTGACTTTTAGGTTTATCCTGTCCCAAAATTCCCTCATGCCTTATTATCTTATTACCTCTAGTCTCATTACCTTAAACTTATTGAAATAATCAATACCAACAAGAGTGTTCATACACTAGTTACCTTCAATAGCTGCATCTGATGGGTTTAAGAACTACCTAATGCCAAATAATACAAAGCTCTTTTTTTTCAGTCTACCCAAATATTGCTGTTTTAAAAGATGCATTGAATTCTTATATCTTATATATTCTCAGAGCATGCCTTCCCTTATTTCCTTCTTTACTACAATAATGCTCAGATAAAACAGGTCAGCAACACTTAAGTTTTTTTCATTTTCCAGAGTCAAGATAATGGTTTAGATGGATGTGCCCTATCAACTGTAGTATGCAATTTAATGAGGAAAGTTTCACACCTGTAGTTTTAAAATCAATGAAGTTTCAATGATGAAAATACAAAACAGCAGAGTGCAGATGAAGGTTTACTTCCAGCTCTCTCTTCCTTAGAAAGCTAAAATCACCACCATATACAATGCAATAAAACTACATATGCTGCTTGCCCTGCAAAAAAACTTCTTGCTGAGGGTTTCTGTTTGTTTCTTTTTTTTAAAACAAATGTAAACCCGTGCTTCTTACAGCATTTTGAAATTCAAATGACAATTCAGTGGACTGCTAAGTACACCTCTATAGACACAAAAATGAGTATTTTCTTCTAATTACCTTACTTCTCTGATGTGGAATGTGGAAAAAAAATCACATAATTTCAGCATTAAAAAAAGTGATTAAAATGCCCCATTTGGCACCAAATGCTATCATCATAAAAAGAAATGAAGGAACCTGAAATGTGTTTCCACTTTTTGAATACCCAGTTCAAATCTAAAAGCCATGAATTTCAAAACAATGTGGATCTGAACTGAGTAAATACGCCAACATTCTTGAGTGACAACATAAAAACTGTTTATAATGTGGTGTGACCTCCAAAAAGTGAAAAAACACTAACACTCAGGTGCTCCTTTAAAGCATATTATTCAAAAGCTCTAATACTTTATTGATTACACCTGAAAAACAGGGATACACACAGATACTGGAAATCTGATGCTAGGCAACTATCTGGAAGAGGGAGAGTTGACAAAGCCACGAATGAAACAAGCAGCAAGCCTGCTGCACCACTTACAAGTGCATCAGGCTAGGTAAGTCAAATGAATGCAACGTAAAAGGTGCTGATTTTCCAAACGAGTAGATCATGTGTATTTTGGGTGTGGCAGCATATGACTTCATCTGCTCTGCACCTTTAAATCAAACCCCGTCACACAAAACCAAAATCACCCACTAAATTAACTAAATGCAGAATGGCACTAAGAATCCCTGGCTGAGATGCCTGCCTTTACACAAGGAACAGTTTTTACCAGAGCTGGATACCTACACCTGGCTTTTGAGTACCTTTTTTAAGTTCCTAATGAACAAGATCCGAGCTGCACAACTTCACACATGCTGCACAGCAGCATCCCTAATGTGTCAGCTCAGAGTTGCTACAGAATTGCACTCCGGCAATCATTCTGCTCTCCAGCCCTGCCAACCTTGTGTCACAGTGGTGACAGCAGACAAGAACAGAAACAAAACTGCCCCTCTTCCAACATCTCCCCTTCACACATGAAAATGGATGAGGCATTCCTGTGGCTTCAGCAGTATTTGTCCCACATGGTTCAGGCTCTCTCCTTTGAGATGCCACATGGCACAGCCTTCACTTCCACATCTAGTCCTGCCCATTATGTGATACATCCTCCGGGCACCTCATAGGAGTGTCCCCTGTCCCTTCCCCAGCTCACTGTTCCCCACCCCAGCCTGCTCACTGCACACAGCCTCCAGAGCAGAGCCCCTGGAACCCAACATTTCACCCTGCCCCAGCAGCCTCCAGCCACCACCCAATTAGCACGTTTGGCTTCTGAAAAGGCAGCGCTGACATGACGGCTGTAATTGGAAGGGGCAGCAGGGAGGAATTCAGAAGGATATATACAGCAGGGAGGAATTCAGAAGGATATATACAGCAGGGAGGAATTCAGAAGGATATATACAGCAGGGAGGAATTCAGAAGGATATATACAGCAGGGAGGAATTCAGAAGGATATATACAGCAGGGAGGAATTCAGAAGGATATATACAGCAGGGAGGAATTCAGAAGGATGTATCCTTCTGTATACAGAAGGAAGAAGTGAAAAGTAATTTCATGTGGGTCCTGATGGTAGAGATGACAAGACAGATATCATCATATGCTAAGAATTGTGTGTCTACAGATGAATAGCCTAACTTAACTCTCAGTAAGATATATTATTATCTGAATAACAGCAGACTATCCACATCAAGTCAACATTAAAAGACACATGGGCGAGTGATTTATAGTAGTTTGCTATTTGGAAGTGTCTATGAGACAACAGGAAATTCTAGTAATTAGGAGCTTACTAAAAGTAAGATACTTTAGAACTGTGGCAAGCAGCGTGATGGATTTGAAGACCTGTTATGCTTCTGCCAAGTGCACAGTAGTTTATTGCAGCACACCATAGCAAAGTTTACCTTTTGCTAAGCAGATATCAAGAAGAGAAAACAGTATATTTGTTTGAGAGAGGAAGTGAAAAACCTGGCCCATGACCCACCTCCCATCCTCTTCCTAAACCACCTTCCAAGTATGTACACCTCCAACTCATCGTGGAGTTGGTGTAGAGAATGCAGTAACTTCTAGTGAGGGTTCTGGACAGAAATTTAGTTTTCAGGTAACCCAATTCACTGCTTGGGCCAAACACAATCACCAGTTAGGCAAAGAAACAAGAGACAGATGTCAAGTCAATAAAACTTTAAAAAACCCAAACCCTTAGGAAACTGTAGTTGCAATTCTCTGTTTCCTTAATAGAGACCCTTGTACCCTGTCTATCAAAATATTATGGACATACTGTATATGTTTGAAAACATAAAACCAGCCCAGATGGAGAAACAATAAACCAGTATCTACTTATTAGTCTCTGGTTTCATATGTATAAAACATGCTAATAAAAAAGTAAAATAAAATAAAGATATTGACACATCTTAAATAACATTCTTACAAATTCGTAGAAGTACTGTGGGCTTGTACAGAGCCAGAATGTGACAGAGAGAGATAAATGTGAGTTGTTGAGCTTTTCAGTGAGTGCAGAAGCAGGCGCCTCTTTTAAGCTGAACTCTCCATCACACATGCATTCAATATGTCTGATATTCCAGTCGAAATGTAATTTGATGTCTTTTGAAATCAACACTTATCTATGACTTTAAATTATTCCCCATGGGGGACCATTTTACTCCAGTGTGCTTTGTTTACTAGCTCTGCTGCTTTCAGCAACCTGCTTGATAGATGCCAAGATGAAGATGAGCTCTGTAATGCACATTTTTGGATGACTGAAGACAAAATCCTCTGCTTCTTGTCATAGCTTTCCAAATGATCATAACTCTTAAAGCATTCATTACTGTGTAGTAAAGCAATCTATATTTCTGTCAAATCCTGTTATTTACAATTTATGGTGAATAAAGATTAGAAAGGAGAGATCCCTCACAAGGAACACTTTCTGCTCTAATTTTTATTTTCCCCAGTGACCTTGTTATCCCTCTCCTTAAGTGACAGAGAGAGATCATCAACAAGTCGCCCACTTGGAAGCAGGCATGGTGATGGTACAATGAAGTACTGGATAAAAGCATTCTAGGATTATAGGAAAGGACAGCCTTTTGACAACAAGATAAACAATCAGTATATTTTTATTCTTTCTTTGCACATTCATTCTGTATTATTACTGGTTTTAAAGTAGCAGCTATGAGCTCCAGTGAAGAGCAGTTTCACTGCAAGGGTACTTCCCAAGAACATAAGAACAGGTGTTTAAAGAGCTGATTACTAATTAGATCTAATTGCCAAAAGAAGAGAGGAGAAATGCAGAACAAGTCAGTGAAACAAAGTGCCACTTGTCATGTATTTTGAATCATGCCAGCAACATAGACAGGTGTGAAAAAATCATTAAAAAAATCCAACCTTGAGACTATCAAGACAAACTCATGTCATACTTCTCAAGCAACTGGTCAGGCACATAGCAAGGTCTAAGGACAAGAAACAAAGCCAAAGTAATAATTTGAATAGTGCATGGTAATCCTACTGTTTCTTGACAAATGTCTCAGCATCATCTAAACAAATGCCACAACAGCATAACTCAGCTATATCCACAACTACTGTCAGTGGTCACCATTCTCAGGCCAAATTCTTATTTTCTAAACAGAACCTTTTACTTGTACTTTCTTCATCTCAGCAAGGGAATACTAAGCTTTGTGATGGAACCAAAAATCCATTTATCAGAATTTTTTTTAATGATATAATGTCAGATCTACCCAACATATCTTTACAAATAGGAAAATTTTCCTGCCCCTTGTTTTTCCACTGAAAGTCCTCACTAAAACCAAATCAGCTTATTTCAATTTATTACTTTAATAAACTGCTGCAGTTTTTCTTACTGTTTTAAGATGTATTAAAGGTCATGAATACCGTGGCTGAAGGCAGACACACCAGTTGCATCAGATGAAGCTTAGATAGTCAGCATTAGTCTGTAAAGAGAGCTTAAAATTATTTGCCATTTCAGTTATGTGAAACATGGCAAATGTGTAAGGTGTGAGTGACAAAGACACAGACCACAAAGTCACCGTGCAAAGAGCTCATTATCTGCCTGATCTGCTCCTTTGTCAGAGTCCATGGCCCACACAAAAATACTGGTAGAAGCTTTATACAATGGCTCCCAAATCTTTTTGAGGGAAAATCCACTGTGGAAGTCCAACCAAGCTGAATGGAAATAATCTCAAACCAGTTGTGTCACAACCAGAATCAAAAGAAAAATGTCTGTGATCTAGTTGTCCCTGGGATCACTTCCATTTCCATTTAGGATTATAAGCTGACTGCAGCAAGAACCACATTCTTCTCAGAATACAGATCAATGTAGCTACACACACATGCAGATTTAGGGACATCATGAATTTACTGAGCTGGCACCTGAAGTCCTGGTGACAAACTCATTTATTTTTTTACTATAATATATATACTGTACACCTGTACACTACATCCCTAAGCACTGGAAGACTTTCAGGCCTGTTTTGTCAAAACAAAATACTGACTTTATTTTGCTTCCAGGCCATTCCTGACTTACTCATGAACTACTTGTATTGATAAGCAAAGGTTGAGTCCAATAACCCTTCCCCATCATACACATCTTAAAAATAAAACTGCGATGACAAAGATAATTTGATCTCACCACTTCAGGCAGCCAATTCTGTCATCTATAATCTACTAGCCCTTTCCAATACATTGTGGTCCTTATTCCCTACAGTCCTCAAGAATCTCTCTTCTATAATTCCTGGGAACTATTACACATCTGGCATCAGCCTAGTCTCTCTTCAGCAACAGGCTCTTTTGAGAATCAAGGATGACTTGAAACCTTTCTCAGTCATTTTCACTTACATAAAAACTGTGGTAAAATGAGATGCTGTTGCTTTGAAGTAATGCTTGCAATCAAGATTTGTCTCAAATTCTGCACCTGTGAACGATTTGCAAGAAAAAAGTATTTTCTTCCTTAAAACTTCTCACATCTCATCATTAAAAGATTATGTAAATATTTTTTACAATTATTTTCCATATGCTTTTATTTAAAATTAGAACTCATGCATTATTAACTGATGAGTAAATACAGACTCATCTACCTATTTCAAGAGAAAGGTTTCTTCTGTTTTTCCACCCGTTCATGCTCCCCTTTCTCAGATTCTTCACTTCACACAAGTTTTTCCTAACTGGGCCCAGAAATAATTCACGTCCCCAAAATATGCCATATAACCCCCCTGAAACATATGACCCAGGAAAGTTTTCAAAACAAGAAAGAGAAAATGAGGATTGCTTTCAAAGACAAAAAACAGACCATAAACAAATCACAACAAAAATGACAACCCACAAAAAACCTCACAAAAACAACAACAACAAAAACCACACATACAAAAACACAAAACAACACCAAAAAATCAACCAACCAACAAAAAAAACCCAAGCAATAAGAAAAAAATGAAAATAAATTCATGAGTAAGGAAGAAATGTTTGGAACCAAACTGTTAAGGCTCATTTGTGAGATTCTGTCATCTCAAACAGCAGCCTTAAGGAACACTACCCCTATAGATTTTTAGCAAGCCTAGACCAGCCAAGATACTGAAGAGCTTTCAAAATTCCCACATTATGCACAGCTGTGGGCAGCAAATAAAGATAAACTCTGCTTAACACCATCAACTACATTAAGCCCCAGGGGCTGTGTGATGCCTCCCAGCACCTCCAGGAAGGATATTCCAAGCATGAAAAAGGATTAGACAAATGTAAAAATGTTCAGTGATGTGGGTGAGTCCCTAGGAAACCAATGGAACGTGAGTTGAGCCAGAAAAGGTCACAAAGACACTGAGAAGAAACTCGAGCCTGGTGCAAGGTGAAGGCACTTAGAAGTTTCAAGCTGGAATATGACATCAGCTGGGAGGGAACACCCACACACTGCCCTTCAGACACTCTATCCTGGCATGCCTTTGTTAGACTGAAGAGCTCTTGATGAGCAAAGTTCTCTTACAAACTTCTCTTACTAAGCTAAATCAATACAGCTCTGAGTCTTCCTTTATGAGTATGCTTCATATGTCTCATAGAGTGCCTCATTTCTCAGTGCTCTTCTCAATTAAAATATGCCAGAAATGGACATGGTATTAAGGACCGGAAGGAAAAATCAGAGGTAGCAAAAGGTTCCCTTGCACAGAAATAGGCTCTAGCACAGAACTTATTTGTGAATTCATGTTCACTAGAATCATTGTTTCTACTTCAGTCCTCCCTCTCTGTATTCAAACATTTTGTTTCTAACTTTTACACTGGATTGGATTTAATTTTAATCACTTAGTCCTATCTTGTACAAGCAGTTCACCCAAAAATCCTGTACACCATACTTTTCCTCTTCATTGCTATTTCCCACTCCATCAATCTTCGTGTCCATAATCACTTGCAGTAATGATTTTGCATTTTCTTTCATTGCAGACAAAATATGACGATGCATAAAACCCTGCTAGACTTCCCAGGGAGCACTTGTACTGATGTACTCTGAGATCTGTCACAAAATCATGCTATTATATATAGATACACTAGTCTATTTTTGTGCCACAAAAGTTTCTAAATCAAAAGCATGTGTCCTGCAGAACCCTACGAACATTACATTGCTCCCATAAGTGTTCCATCCAAGCTCTACTTCACTTGGCAATACCTTTGTCCAGAGCCCCTAGTGCTGGGCATTTTCTCAGAAGCATTTGGTTTCATTGTAGATTTAAGGCTATAACTATTACCAAGGTATGTTTTGTTTTTTTATCTATATACAACCTTACACTGTTTCTATTTCCTTACTATTTGCCATAACTATTTAGATATATACCTTCAGAACTGAGTTAGTTTTATTGACTGTAAAAATGCCCTGAAAGTATGTCTAAAGAGGTGGAAGTTGCATCACTAATACAGAAAACACACCTAAAATAGATTAGTTCAACAGAATTGTTATCTGCTTTCTCTACTGCAAAACATATCTTTAATTTAGAGAGAAAAAAGGTGGAAAGTGGAAAAATTGTAAACAGGACTGGAGACTGCTTTTTACATTTTGGTTGCAAAACTTACACCGTCTGAAAAGGTTTTTATAGGTCAAGCACCAAAAAGCTTCACTGATCAGAATTACCAGGGATCCCCAAGTTTTCTAAAGAAGCCACTGTCCTTCTCATCAGAGGAATAATAAGCAAGGTTTGTTAAATCATCTAAACAGCACAGAGACCTTCAAAAATGCTATTTTATAATTCTGTCTGTAAACAGTATTTGCCAGCACTATATACAGAATCTTATGGTGCCCAGTGGCAGGACCAAAAGCAACCGGCATACACCAAAACATAGGAGGTTTCCTCTAAATAGCAGGAAACACTTTTTCACTGTGAAGGGTCTGAGCACTGGCAGAGGTTGCCCAGGGAGGTGGTGGATTAGCACTCCTTGGAGATACTCAAAAGTAGTTTGGAGATAGTCCTGGGCCACTGGCTGCAGGTGGCCCTCCTTGAGCAGAGGGGTTTGGACTACAGGACTCCCAGGGATCCTTTTTAGGCTCAACCTTTCTGTGGTTCTGTGATGTAAATATCTTACCTGCACTGAAAAAGGAAGTATAATAAAAGTTTAAAATTCAAGGAGTAATTTCCCTTCTGTAGACAGAAAAGACGTATTTGCAACAACAGCTGATGGGGTTTTATAGGAGACTGACTGCATAAATTGTAGTATATGATTAAAAACTGGTGGTGTTACACCGTTTCATTCTGATTGAACATCTGTTCTGTAGTTGGTTTATATATTTTGCTCAATTTCCAACCAGAATGTAGAATGAACAGTTTAAAAGATTGTTCTGAAAAACAGTGTGAACTGAGTCATGGTCAGCACATGAGGAAATATTACAATCACAGAATAAAACAAAAATCCCATGGGCTACCAGCAAAGTATAATTTTGATCTTATGGTTTCACAGTCATTTCCTATAGCAAAGAATCCCTTAGCTTGGTGTTATATGCCATCAGTTTGGCAATATTTTGAAATCATACACAAAATAATGTAAGCTTATTGACTCTGCACTGTTAAGCAGAGAATGTCATATATCTCTTCCAAAGAAGCGATGAGTCCAGAGTTATATAAATTCAAAAATTAATACAAGTATATTGCAAAGGACGCTCATGGGGATTCTTTAGTTTATTTTAAAAGGTTGGCAAAATTTCTTTAGTTTTGAGTTTTAAGCAAACACTGCCAGGCTGAACAGGTCAAAGAAGGTTGAATAGAGTAATTGAGTACAGTTTAAGAACATGAGCAGTTTGTTCTTGCTGATAAATTAGACAGCTTCTCTGAATTACATTTCATGCTGTTTTCACACAACAGCTAATTTCCTCCTGCTAGTTCTAAAGTTACTTGGAACTGTGCGTAATTAACTCCACCACCTTTCCCTTATCCTTCAAAAAGCACAGATTTTATTTTCTTTACAGTTAGTTCCCCACATATTTTCCTTTCTTCTTCTATCCTATAATATCATGAAAAATAATACACATTTATGATAAAAGAAATGCATTAGCAGCATAATCCAAGTTCTAAGATGAATAAGATTTATGATATTTTAATGATAAAAAAGTGCACATTCTTGTACTACAGAATACATCATTACAAGCTACAACAAATTGTTTTTCTTCTCATTTTCAATATATTTGGCAACTCAAAGTATTTTTCCCCTGTATTTGGAAAAATACTACAAAATGCTACCCTTTTTGACAATTTACACTTTTCCATCAACTTACTTTCAATTATTATGCAAATTGCAATATAAGTGGATCCAAATTCAAGCTACAGTTCTTTCAACTGAAAAAAAAAAAAGCAAAAAAGAACAGGAGAGTAACTTTGATAAAGAACATTTCTAAATACTAAGGTTGGACAAATACAGTTTAATACAAAGATACAAATGAAACATGCTTTTAGGGAGAATTATCTCTTTGACACGGAAAGAGTAATACGTAGCGCAAGAGTAAAATATTCTTTAGTGAATGACTTTAAGTCCAAGTCCATGAAAAGGAGAAACAGTTTCTGCAGGGAAAAACAGCTCAGGCACATGCTTAATTTTAAACACAGGTTTAAGTTCTCCCTCATTCCCCAAGCCCTTTGGCACAGCTATGCCGAAAAAAACAGATCATATTTGCTACTTTTCAAAGACACCTCCAAGAACTTTATGCCTAAGTCACAGAATTCAACTGTAATCTTTCCACTGACTTCAAAGGACCCTTTTTAATCGTTGGGGATGGGTTTTTAAAAAATGTATTAAAAATGATATTTAAATTGTAAATACAATAAAAAACCTTAAACTTGCATGTACTTCTCACCTACAGGAGCTGAAACCAGCACTAACAGCAAGCTCATTTACCACTGTGTTAAGTTGTTAATTCTCTTACGGTGACGTTTTTAATGGTGACAAAAATATGCATAATTTTGGTTTATAAGCTGGCAATACAACTCTCATGATAAATAAAAAAGAGGAATTTCTGTTATTCTTGCAGTTATGGTGATGCTAATATAATGTATTATCTTGCAATTTAAATTTTCATTTTGACATTCTTCTAGCAAGGGAAGGTGTAGGCAAATCTTAAATCAGTTTCAAACAGACTAGATTCTGAAGATTCAGATAGATAGTCCCAAAACAAATGTAAATTGCACTTTTTCCTGGTCTCTTATTTTCTATTTAAGTATACATTTCTTAAGTTGTTTCAATAAATTTTTGATACTAAAAAATAAAAACAGCGAAGAGGAAAAAGAACCTCATTTTAGATTCTACTAAGTCATTAAGAAGTGTAATGTTTGAGTTAAGAGCAGCTGAACCAATTCATTATTGCATCCTCACATTTCAACCAACTTTTCCAGGAGAGAGTAGCTTTTCAATAACATCTGTTCACAGCAGTACTTGAGCCATACTAGTATGCAGATATTTTTTTCTTTTTGCTTGATCAAAATGCAAAAAAGAAAATCTGTAAGTTATTAAGTTGGGGAAAAAATTTATTTTCTAAAAAGACAGAGGAAAGTATCCAGGTGAAGTTTGTGGGAACTCTGTTCCCTTAAGTCAGACTGAATTTTGACCTTACGTATATGCATTTTCTCCTAGTGAAAGTACTTAGAAGCTTAATTTTATGGTACGATGAGTTTCCCAGTTTGTTTTGCTATCTTCCCTGAGATCTCTAGTTTCATATGACAGTTCTCAGGCCAAACACAACTGATGTAAAGTATTTTTGGCTAAAACCATCTGAGGGATTTGGCACAAAATCCAGGTAGAGTGGATTTCTAGAGTGTTAATTAAAAAAAAGTGCCACACTTCCCATCTACTCTGCTGAAGTGATTGTGTGAATACTCTTGACTCATCATAAAATAAGACAAAATTATTAATCTTAAGCCTTTTTTGTATTTATTTCAAGCCAATTTGCTTTCAGTTTTAAATTGCTATCCTTCTTACACTTAACATATATTTTTTCCTGCTAACTTCAAAAGCCAGTCATATAAACTTTTAACCCTAATAAGGACAGAAACTTTTCAAGAATACAGACATCTTTTGAAAATAATGCATATATACTAGTACAGTTAATTATTATCTACAATTCAATAGAAGGGAAGTGATTCTGCCCCTGTACTCGGCGCTGGCGAGGCCACCCCTGGAGTGCTGTGTCCAGTTCTGGGCCCCTCAGCTCAGGAAGGACATGGAGGGGCTGGAGCAGGTCCAGAGAGGAGCAACCAGGCTGGTGAAGGGACTGGAGCACAAGCCCTATGAGGAGAGGCTGAGGGAGTTGGGGTTGTTTAGCCTGGAGAAGAGAAGACTCAGGGGAGACCTCATCGCTCTCTACAACTCCCTGAGAGGAGGTTGTAGCCAGGTGGGGGTTGGTCTCTTCTCCCAGGCAACCAGCAGTAGGACAAGAGGGCATGGCCTTAAGCTGTGCCAGGGGAGGTTTAGTTTAGATATTAGGAAGAAATTCTTTACAGAGAGGGTCATCAGGCATTGGAATGGGCTGCCCAAGGAGGTGGTGGATTCTCCGTCCCTGGAGGTTTTTAAGAGGAGGCTGGACGTGGCAGTGCCCTGGTCTAGTAACCACAGTGGTGATGGATCAAGGGCTTGATGATCTCAGAGGTCCTTTACAACCCGTGTGATTCTGTGAATAAATATTGGCTTGAAATATCAGGCCCCAAATTACTGTTCAGTAGACACATGAGACTTTTCATATCTTTTCTTATTTTGGACTGACTGCTGTTTCTCATTAAAGGAAGCATCCACTTCCCTGAGCAGAGCTAGTCTTATCATTTACATCAGCAACGCAGAAGTAATTCAAATTTTTTGTCACTGTTGCTCTTTCAAGAAAGAAGCAGTGTCAGCTGTGCACTTGCCATCAGTGGTTCTGTGTGTGAGTATAAGGGTCTGCCAAGCACTCTGTAATTTTAAATGGGGCAGGTAGAGCAGAAAGAAAACAGAAAAAGAAAATAAAGGAAATATCTGAAACAGTGACAGATCCAGTTGTGTTTAGGGTCTTCCAGCATCTGTTTGGAAGACTTCTGTGCAGTTTTACTGGCATGTAGTTACACAGAACAATGAAATCAGAACATGGCCGATGGTTGTCAGAGGAAAATAAAAGAAAAGCAAAGAAAAATAAAATGCTACAGCTGGACAACACATATTAAAAGAGATAGAAGCAGTTAGTGAACCAAACAAAAACAGAGTGGCCAAGTTCAGAGGTTTTGATCCAAAGTACTGAATAATATTCCGGATGAAGTCACCATGAGATACCTATGGAACAAAAACGGCAAAAGACTCCTATTTTAATAACAAAAATCTGTGATTTATTGATCCCTCGCACAATCTGATGGAGGAGGAGAGCCTTTTAATTAAAGGAAGTGATTAAGTGCAAATCCTTCCCAAGCCTTTCATGAAAATCTTGCTTCAGAGAGTGATTTGAAGAGCCATAGCAAGGCTGAGTCAGTATGCTGAGAAAGAAAAGGTGTACTCATAACGAGTTTAGTTGCATTAAGATACTACTGAAGACAAAGGCAATTTCTGGTTCTCAGTAGGAAAGAACTGATGAAACTATCACTGAAGAATACTTTTTTCATTTGCAAAATAAGCAAAACTACTATTATTTCAGAGAATTTTAATGGATTTTAAATTACTCTAACATGTCTCTTTGTTTTATTCATTCTAATGACAAGGAACTGAATCTTGTTTAAATGGAGCTATTTTTCCATAGCTCTAGCAGGGGAAAGTGTACTAGAAACAGATGACAGTGAATATTACCTCTTGCTACAAGGTGATACCTTGGCACTGCAGAGAGGCCTTTTGTTATAGAAGCTCAGTCAATTAAATATATCCCTGATGTAACCTTCTTAATTTCAGGGAATGAGATGGAAATTTTTTTTTTCATTAAGTTACATTTTGTCATAAGTAAACCAATAACAAAAGAATTTAGCTTCATAATTTCTCATTGCTCTTAAAACAGACGTAAGATGTTGGGATCTATGATTTTATTAATGAACTTTTCCTAAGTGTCCTCTTCCTCATTAGGTTTTTCTTAAAATTTTTCATTTAAACATATTTGTATATATCTGTACTCTTTTTTCCCTTTCAATCTTCTTTATATAGCAATTGGTATAAAACATTAAAGCCAAAAATAACTCCAGAAACAAATTTCTTGACGTAGAAGCTCAAGCTTGAAAAAGAAGACAAAAAAAACAAACCAGAAAATTAAAGCAGAAGGGATCTTAAGAAATTATTTAATAAGTCTACTTAATAAAAGCCAGACAAAAGTACACCTAATGTGAAAAGATGGTAGAAAGAACATAAATAGTAAACAAACTGAAACAAAAGCAACATTCAGAAGTCTTATAAAGGAAAATATCTTACTGCAAAGGAATATGTCATAAAGCTGCACAGGATCTTACCACAAATTACAGAAAACAAGGATCAGTAGAAAGTCACTAAATAGGAAAAGAAATTGGCTAATTAGCAAATGAGACTGATTTGTTTCAAAAGGACATGTACTAAATTGAAGAAAAGGTTACTAGTGTAGATCCCCAAGGATCAGTGCTAGGACTAACCTTAATATAATAACTGTAGCATAAGACAAAGTTTACTAATGATGAAGTCAGAAGGCATCATCAACACGAAGAGATGGATACCTCATGGAATTTACTGCATGGCTTCAAGACATGAAATAAAAACAGCACAAAACTTAAGAGTACCAAAAGCATGAGAAATGCATTTTTGGGGTCTAATAAAAAAACATGCTGTATGCGGGGAGCTCATGAACTTCTGAAGCACAATAGTATGTAAATATGCCAACTAGTCATAAGATCACTACAAGACACACAAAGACAACAAAGCTGTATAAGTAATAAATAAAATACCATGTTCCATTGCATATACAGAGAACAGCAAAAATTTTGTGTAAAAGATACAAAACTCCTATGGAAGATTCCATGCAGTAGAATGCACCCCCCCAATGAACTGATAAATATTGGCCATAAAAAGGGAAATTAGTTTCTAGTTATGAGAACAATGACGTTTTGTACTATCAGCCAGGTAGAAGAGGGTAAAGGACAAAACCCACCTGCTGTTACATAAAAATGAAGACCTAGTTGAAAGCATTGTGTGAGATTACATTGGGGGAGGTAAAAATTGTCAACCAGTAGATGACCCACCCAAACGTCGTCATTCTTCTTACCTCTACCTTCTAGTTTATCAAGTCATTGTAAAAGTTGCATTCACTACATATCCAGGGAAATACATTACTTAAAACCTTCATTAGTACAATTTTTGTTTCCAAAACAGATGGCATTTGCAAAGTACAAAACTGCCTGATCCATATCTAGTTATAACATTATATAATCTAACACTAGATAATATAAAAGTTCAACTCCTTTTTCTCCCACCTGAGAATATATTACTAGACTGGGAACTATCAGGGGCAATCTGAATCCAAACCAGTCAGTCTAGCAGAGATCCCGTGTTCCAGCTCTGCAGACTGGGCTATGTGAGGTGCTAACCTTCAATAACACATCTGCTTTTCCACACAAGGTCATGAGACTTTCCAAAATTGAGAGCAAAAAAACCAACAATTTACTAGCTATATAGTGTCAGTCCCTCTACAGAGACACAAGCCAAAAGTCAGTTTTGTTTCTTTCTTAAGGCCCAATATTGCATTCCATAGTTCAGGTGAACTCTTTTGTTAGCTGTCATTTCACCGAGTTCTGAAAAATAATTAAACCAAAGAGGGCATGATGCTCTGTCATGAATTCTCTCAAGATCTGCACTCAATATAGCTTTTTCCATAGTTAATGCACAGTGTTGACACACAGTTATGAGTATATTTACTTGGTTTTTACTGGAAGATTGGTATCAAACAACTTTTTATCATTCTGCTCTGCTGGGAAATTTGTATTACAAACTGTAATGCTCCAAGGCTCAAAATAAGCTTTTGTTTTCTTTTGTTTTGTTTTGTTTTTTAAATATAAGTAGAATTCTGACTGTTGCAGCTATTCTATAATTTTTTATGTTCTTTGGGGGGTTTTTTTGGGTTTTTTTTTTTGGTAAGGTAGAGAAGAATCTAATCACTTTCCTGAATCATTTTCCTCAGCACTTTGCCATAATCACCATCAATATAACTGTCTAGCATTATCTTGCATTTTCCATGCAAGGTGCTCAAGCATTTTACAGAGCATCAAAGAGTAAAAGCTCCTCTGTTCTTTAGTTTGCTTTATGATGTGTTTTAGTTCCACAAGGAATAGTTAACATGTGAAATGACGTCCATATGAAACGTCACAATAGTCAGATGCCTTTTAAGATCTCAAATACTGTGTATTTACAGATGAGGAAAAAAAAAGAAGTGATAAAGTTCTAGTAACAAATCAAAATAATGCAATTCTTTGCTTTGAAAATTATTCTGATAGGATTTTACTGATATCATAGAATCCTGGAATATCCTGAGTTGCACGGGACCCAACAAGGATTATCAAAGTCCAACTCCTGGCCTTGCACAGCACACCCCAAGATTCACACCATGTGCCTGAGATCATTGTCCAAACACTTCTTGAACTCTTGTCAGGCTTGGTGCTGTGACCACTTCCCTGGGGAACCTGTAAGAGCACCCAGCCACCCTCTGGGTGAAGAACCTTTTTCTAATATCCAGCCTAAGCCTCACTTGACACAACTTCAGGTCATTCCCTCGGGTCCTGTCACTGATCACCAGAGGGAAGAGAGAAGTGCTTGCCCCTCCTCTTCCCTTTGTGAGGAAGCTGTAGATTGTTATTCCTCCAGTTAAGCCTGTACCTTTAGTTCTTTAGAAATTCAGTACTGGGTACTGAAAAAATCCCCAAACTCGTGAAGAGCGCAGAAATTGTACCTGCATGAAATAACAGTTCTCTTACTGTATCATTCAGCACCCAGTGCCTACAAACTGAACCAAAGGCTGCATCCAGGCCTTTAATGACTGTACAATTTAATTGCAATCTGCACAAAAATTACTCCTTTTGCTCCAAACCTTCCATGCAAGAGTTTCATTTTATACCCTCAGCTTTGGCATTAAAAAAAAAAAAAAAAACACACATACAAGAAAACCAAAAACCCCCACAAACATAAAATACTTCTTCTTGATTTGCCTTTTTTAGTAATAATTATGACTTTATAGGTTTTTACTATATTTTCGCTGTCTTCTCTTTTCCAAGCTAAAGTTCTAATCCATTTAGTCTCTTTGCATGGAAACACTTCACACCACTGACAGTTCATCATTACCTATTTGCATAACTTTTTTAAACTTCAGATGTACAGAACTACCTCTGTTTGCCCTATACAGTAAATTTGGTTTGATCCAGCTTTCATCTAACCCTGTGGCAAACAAAACTCTCACCAGGTTCAATGATCTTAAGTCAAGCTCGTAACTATGTTCATGCTGCAGTACCTGTATTTGAAGTACCTTAATAACTGATTACACACCCTAGGAAATACACACTGGTGCTACCTTGAATAAGCACAACACTAGCAAAATTAGTGAGAAAATGCCAAGGCATATCATGTGAGAATCTGTCATTAGATGCATCTTACTTAGTAA
Organism: Oxyruncus cristatus; assembly: GCA_013399855.1. Taxonomy (NCBI): domain Eukaryota; kingdom Metazoa; phylum Chordata; class Aves; order Passeriformes; family Cotingidae; genus Oxyruncus; species Oxyruncus cristatus. Next base: position 136,795 of record VXAY01001847.1, read on the forward strand.
AAAATGTAATTATGTGTAGTTTGAAAGAATTACTTCCATCTTATAATTCAGCATAATGTTTTTACAGTGCATAATACGGTTCTGTATGCCAGGATTGTTCAGTAAAGATATGAATATTAATATAAAAAGTATGCCTATCTAAATTACCTGACATTGTTTTACCTTCCTTTTTGAAGTATGGGTACAAACTACTGCTGTCTTAGATTTTACATAAGGGTTGTATTATTTATCAAAGTAGTCTTTCCTTGACTGTCAGATTTTTTGTTGTCTTACAAAGAAATACAAGCAGACATTAAATTTAAAACACATTGAAATGAAAATATTTCTGTAAGAAGCCCATGTATTTTACCATGTAGCACCAGGCTCTGAGTTTACAGAAGTAAAACATGCAGCAGATAGAGCAAACTGGGCCATTTTTGAGAAAACATTTTTTTGTCTCAGAATAAATATTCATTAGTAAAACAAATTGTTCACAGGAAAGATGAGTTCTGATAAACATGCTTGTTTTCAAAATCTCTGAAGCTGTTAAACTATCCTAAGTCATGATTCTCCAAGTGAGATATTTCACTGAGCAAGAATGTTCACTATTAAAGCATGAACATGAGCAGTCACATTTGAAATAAAACATTTTAAGATAATTTAAATGACAATGCCTTGGTTAATCTTAGCTATAATTTAGAAACTTCTCCGAGAATTCAACTTCTTGTCCTAGTTTACAACAGACATCTTTTAAAAAATTCCATAGTTTTCCAGGAAAAAGTAATCTTCTCTCAACTCAAGACCTACAGAAAATGCACAAAGTATCTGTGAAGACAGGTACTTATCTAACCTTCCTCTTCTGAAAATGACTCCTAGTGGGTACAGCAGCTTTCTTTTAGGAGTGCGGCAGAACTGATTTGCTAGATCTCCATGGGAGCAGACAATCTGCTTCCCCTGATTTACCAGGTGACAGGGAACCACCATTTTCTTGAGGTTTGTTTGGTTTTTCTCTAAAAAATGCAACATTATATTTTTAGCAACAGAGTTCCATTAAGTACCACTTTAGATGGCATTTTTTATGTTTTTTACTTCACCTGCATCTATGACACTATATAAGTGTTGTGCTAATAACTTGACTCCTTGCTTCTTGATCCCTCCCAAAATAATTGCCACAAAGAGCTAAAAGTGTAGTGAATAAATGTTTCAACAACATAACATTCCCGGCAGAACTAGGCCCCCTGAGGTAGCACTGCACCTCCTCGAAAGGGCCTCCAATCTTCCAATATCCAGAGGTGACCTTGGTGGCATACTGCTAAAATACCTGGAATCTGAAACCCAAGAAGTATGACAGACTCCAGGATGCATCTTGCACCCTGCCCCCCAATATTTCCATTGAAGATGATGGCAGATGGCCAAATGCATTGTGGCAGTCTACCATTAACTTCATTATATTTCTGCTAGGTAATTTCAATGAAAGGAAGGGAATACGAGAGAGTATTCTAAAAGCTAAAACATGTCTGCTTTGCAGCACCTGTTTCCTGTCTACACGGACTGATTCTTTCTGATGAATGCAACCAACCCAAATACTTCCTAGGAGAAACAATCACTAGACTTATCACTTCTCCTGTAAAACCACCAATCACGTCTGCTGCTGGCATATCAAAAGTGCATTGACAATTTTAATTTGGATTTAGAAAACGGCACTCAGTTATTTGATGGTAGTTGGGGGGTTTGGCTTTTTGTGTGTTTGGCTGTTGTTTGGGTTTTTTTAAAAATACCTACATCACCTCTGAACTCCTAAGCTCTTTCACCAAAACAGAATACACAGATTTTTCGTGATGTCTGAAAAGATCACAAACTAGCAGTATAAATTTTTATCAACTGTCTTCACAGCTTAATTCTTACAGAAAAGAAACCAATACAACAATAAAAACGTTAATTGAGAAAGTTTTCGGAAAGATGCTCCAAACAATACAACTACATGCACGGGAAATTAATTCCGTAGATGATGTGTAAAAGATGGCTTATAAAGTTAACGAGATATTACTTAAGGCAAAAGAAACAATTAGACCATTAACAGTGAGGATAAAGCAAACATTTTGCCATCAAATTTAATGAAACTAATTAGAAGTGAAATGAAAATTAAGATATGAATATGAAAACAAAATCAAACAAAAAAAAAGTGCAGAGTTCAGAGGCTCAAAATCCAAACCAATGTATTCAACACACAGCACCTATAAAGAGCCTGAATGAACTGTTAGTTTATCATTTTTGCACATGCTAAAACTGAAAGATCCAGCCTCCTTTGAGCATGGATTGGTCTGCTGTTTTTTAAGACTGGAAAGATTTTATGGGCACCAGGAACAAAACTAAAAGGCATGGGTGTAATTGCAGAGAGAGCAAGCGCTGAAGAAGCAGTAAACTGTGCTATGCAGTTAGGTAATCGTTCTGAGAAATCTGTAATGTTTAAAAGAGAAGATTCTTCTCCAAGGAATGTTGCAGTCATATGCAATAGACCAAGTGAAATCTATAGCTATTAACTTGTATTGCTTCAGAAAATACTTTTTTGACACTAAAGAAGCATGACAGTTGCCATATTCAATTCTGCTTACACCGCTAGTCTAATTCACATAACCTGATGAAACAATAGGGTATTCAGACTTATCAAGGCATTTTACTTTACCCTATTAACACTCTTTCCTAGTCAATGCCATCACCAGTTGGGTCTGCATACGAACACTTCAATCCCCTTAGTTCAGAAGGGCTTTTGTAAGACAACCAGCCTACTGAATGGTTTCAAGACTCTGGTTAACAACGCCAATGTGGTCCTTGCATGCAGTCACTTGACAGCTTTCATGGGTCTTTCTCCATTTTTTATTTTGCTTCCCAACTATTTCTTTGTCATTTCTGTAATAAACAACAGCTATAATTCGTGTCAATAAAAGGAACAAATGGGTTAATGTAACCCCAGAAAAGAAGAAGACAAATGGACATAAAACAGACCATACTTTCCTATCCCTCCTAGATATGAATTATAGTTGAATTGGGTCGGGTCAGCAGGATGCTTGTACGCCTTTTGCCAAGAAATGCATAGATTTATAGTTTGTTGTAAAAATAACCAATTAGACTTAATTGTGAAAGAAAACATATGTTGAATACCTAAAAATAGCAATGTAAAATGTATATACATGTGATGTACTGAATATGTATAAATATTGGACACAAGCACTGTATTGTGTGACAGGTTTAGAAGCAAGTTCTCCACCTGTGCACCCAGCATTCTGCTTGCTTTTATCACATAATAAACTCCTATTCGAAAACCTATCTTAACTCAAGACTCTGTTTCTCACATTTCTTTACTCCTTATTCTCTTTCAAAACTCTGAAGATCCTCTGCTTACCCCTCTCCTCCTACTGTTTCTGAATGATCCTGTTACTACCATCACTATCAGGATGACTCCCTCTGCTCCTGGGTCCTCTGTCAGTATTGACATCTTGTGTTTTGCTCACAGATGTCCTGCAACAATTTCACCCCAAAAGATCTATGAGCGACAACTGAATTTTCAATGCTTTCTGTTAAACCATCTCACATTTGTGAAAACTTCAAACTCACTATGTATTATCTTTGAGAACTTCTCAAAATTTACCTGGTGCCACAATAACAGAGACATGGATGGGCAATTAAGCAGTTTGCATGCTGTGATTACTATATAAGGTGCTGACCACAGCCATCCCACCTTCACTTGGCGCTTCCTTTCTCTCTTTTCCCATAGTTTATACTCAAATAGCTGTTGCTTTGAACTAGCACACAAACAGTTTTGAATAACAACTAGTCTACGGTCTACGCATAGATTACCACTAGCCCATAGGCCTCATATTTCAGGACGTATTTCAATGCAAATGTAAGTTTTAATTTTGTTTCACACAGGCCTCATTAGCATGTCTTAATAGTGCATTCCTCGTGCTCAGAAAAATATAACAAGATAATGTGGAATGTCTTAGGAAAATTTTCAGAAATAAGGAGAGACACAAAAAGAAAAGTAATAATAGAACACCCTAAAATCCATGTTCCCTAATTGCGGGACATACAATTCAAGAAGACAACGATACCCTCTCCTGTCATTTAGAAGCATCCCTTGCTAATTTAGGCTTTTATCAACTTAGGGCATTGTCTGCATAACATAAAGCAAACCTGCAATATTGTATAAAATATAATTGCTAAATAATGAATTGTTAAACAGTGTGTTCTCAAGAGAAAAGGAATAAGCATTTTCAAAGTAATTACCTTTTTAAATCTGATTAGCCAGCCTGTACATCTACTCTGTATGTTACAATGATCAGGTCTGCATAGGATAAAGTCCCAGCCTTCAGAAGTGACAATTACCTTGCTAATCTGAATCACATAGAAATCACAACAGTTACACTAACACGGAAAGGACATTAACCAGTGCGTGCTGAATTCTGAGCCAGCTGGTAATGCCGACCCAATACAGAGCACTGCTGCACAATGGCACAAGATGAGGTCCTCAAAGGAATACTGCTGTAGTACCACGCCTCTCTGTACCAAGAGCACCACCAGGATGTGACAGTCCTCCTCCTGCTCACTCTGGGACTATCTACAGCACAGCATTGTATCCAGTATGTCCAAAGACAGAATTTAAGGTGATTCAAGTGATGACAACTAAATAACTAAAATTGTAAGAAAAATAATGTTGCAATACATACTGGTTTTAAGCATGCATCCCATTACATTTAATTGGAGTTATACACACATTTGAAACCCAGCAAACATAAAAACCATGGAGAGCTCGAGCAGTTCTAGCAAATGGTCTGAAAGGAATACCTTAAAGGGCCATATCTGTTTTACTGCAATATAACAGGAGATTCTATTCTCTCTTGTTTCCATAAGAAGTACCAAAATATTGAAGAAGTTGTTACATTTACAGTGAATTTGAAGCCCAAAAAGGCATATATAAACTGCTTAGAGACAGAGTTTTATGTCCTTAAACAGCAAGGTATTTATTGCGACGTTGGGGAAGCCCCCGGCTAGCGCCGGACAAAGAGCTCCGAAGTGGTCAGTGTAAAGGCAGGTAATTTATACAGTTTTTGAAGGTGATTACAACATCTTTACATACATATTCATACTATTACATTATTAGATTACAATATTCATAGCAGGTGGAGTTAGGGCGGAGTCCGGGGCGTGGTCTTCATTTTGGGGAATAATTTGGTGGTACATCCTGTTACTTCATCGCTGAGTCTGGGGTCCCTGTAGTCTTCCTCACTATGACCTCTCTAACTTTCCATTGTCTTTGCCCCAGCCACTGAAGCTTGGAGAAAGCCCTGGCTTCAGGCCTATTTTACCTATTCAGATGTCTACCCTAGCTTACTTGGCCTTAATTTATTACCTTTAGGCCCTTTGTGTAGTGTTCCTAACATTCTTCTGTGAGTTTGGGTCCACTGAACTGAACAGAACGAGATTTCCTTTGTACAGGATAGATATGATAGATATGGAGGGGGTCTTCTTAGTACAAGATGTTTTGATTAGCCCTCTGAAGCTTTACCTCGCTTCATTAATCAAAAAGACTATTTGAAATTAAAAATAAATCACTTTGAAAGAAAATAAGGTTAAAATTGAGTGAATTTATAGCAAACTGTAATAGCGGAAGCACAATGAACGGAAGAATCTCCAGGACCACGTGGTGCTACAAGCACTGACCACATCTTTGTTGAATCCCGTGCGCTTCTCTGAGCAGTGCATGGCACAAAACGTATTTCCACAGATCTCTTGATCTCTAGAAAGTGAGACATGAAAGGAGCAAGTCCGTTTCTCAAATCTTAAGTTTGCTGGTGAGAAGCTATGTATGTAACAGTTACCAAATTTCAGTCCATAATTCAAATCAGGGCCAAAGTGAGACCTTATATGATTTTTCTACTGATTTCAATGTTATGCTAGCATTCATAACTCAAAGACTTGCCTCTTACCTCTCCACTCCCAGTAAGGGACTGTCTCCAAGAAAATTCTGAATAGGTATCCGGAATGTATGATTTTCAACCAACCTAATTATATTTGTACAAAAAGCTGCATGGACACTCTTTTTTTCAGCTCCCACAAGCTTTTCTTTAGTTTTATTTCTGTTCTTTTTCTTAGGGACACATTTAAGATGAACAGAGTAAGCTGCTTTCACATCACAAAAGAGACTCCATAAAGGGATTACTTACACAATGCTGCTCATGCCTTTAAATAAACTTTATCATGTGAACAATATCAAACTTTTCTCCAAATTCCCCAAAAAAATTTAAAAAAGGTGCATTCTTTCCAACACAATCAGAGATTCGATGGACTCAGTGATTTTTATTGTGACTTTTTATTCCTAATATGCTCTTAGTGGATTCCCCAGGGAAACTTACTTATTTCTAACAAACTACAGGAACATACAGCTGGAATTCTAGAAATATTTCTCAAGAACCCACCCAGAGAGAACAAATTTGAAAGCCAATACCCTTCATGATGACCCAGCAAAGCCAGCAGTACCTCACTTACCAAGAAAGAGGATACAAGTCTGCACAACAGGTGCACCCTAATGTAACTAAGCAGGAACGATTCTTTTACATATAAAAATTGTGGTTGAAAACAGATGTGCATTTCACACTTCTAAGAGGATTTGATAAAATCATAGCTATAAAATAAAATAATAGGTTAGTCAAGGAACTGGAGGGGTAATCAAGTTTCTAAAAAATGAAATACATAGAGCCCCATAATTTAACCAATTAAACCCTATGAACCACTGGAAAGTAAAACAACCACCACTGTCATTAAATATTCTCCATTAGCTAAGTTATATGTGGACACATTAGCTAAGCAAGCACTGGAGTGGCAACGCCTAGTTTCAAGCTCTTTGCCTTCGTTTTCAAGAAAAATCAAATGCCATACATCACAGGGGATAGAACTAAAAGACAAAACATAGAAAGGTGACATTAAGCAGGCTGTATGCTCGCTGGACCCCATTCACAATCGCAAAAGTAGCTGGATGCATTTGGTAAAAAACGATTGACATTTATGTTTTCCTCAGTAGACCTAATTAGGTCTGACGTACATCCATTCACACTCAAATAGGCACAGAAGCCCTCAAGGTTATTTTCCAATTATTTCCACCTATACTGCCTCATTCTGAAAGGACTGGCAATCTGAACCTTCAAAAGATGCTACAGGTGCTGCTCATGCATCCTCTCTCAGCAACCGAATCTTTAGTAACAAAAATACTTATTATTTAAAACTAGTGGCTTTTAACACATGAATTCTAATCTCAGCCTCTTCCATCCCATTTTTATTTGTGATTGATGGAATTTTTCAACACAAAAATGGTATAAGTAGTGTTCTAATACTGTAAAAGTGTTTTAAATGCCCAAAAAGGTATTTCTGTTCATAACACTGTTATTATTGTAGTAACATAAATATCTATCTGAAAAGCATAAAGTGTGCTAAAGGATGGTAAAGTAAATTTTCACACATGGAAGACAATCAGATAATACAGCTTCCCCAAAGAGGCTATGAAATATTAAAGTTAAGATAAAGGTCACTTGAAAAGACACATTGCACTTCGCACTGTATCATGGGGTGGTGGTAAAATCTCCAAACCAAATGAATCTCTTCTCTTTGCTTTTCTCGTAAAAGAGCTTGCTCTAAGTTTACATAAACATTTTCATGAAATGTCAGCTGCCCATCAGTAGTCAGCTGCATTTCCAGAATGGTCAGGTTACCTCTGAAAAGGAATTCTTAATTTAGCCTCTAAATGCCATAACATTCTGAATGCTGTCTCCTAAAAATAATTTTACCTGTGATTTTTTCAGATTTTGTAATCTGCTGCATCATGAACTGAAAACAGCAATCAAATCAACAATGTGATTAAAGATTATCTCAGAAAAACAAGAAAAACTTGGTGGGACCTGAATATTTTTTATACCACATCTGTTCACCTATGCTTCTAATGATGGCATTCAAACTGCCAGAAGCAGAGGTTATAATCTAAGAAACAGTAATAACAACCTTTCTGGAAGGATTTAGAAAACATTCTTTAGGTTCTGGCAAAGCAAACGGTGTTATCTTGAAATCTACAATTAACATGAACATTAAAAGAAAGGGGAAAAATAATAACATTACTACTGGCTACAGTTTGGAGCTTTTCAACAGGGTATTTCAAGAAGTATAATTGTCCCTAATTTGTTGATGAGGAAATGAGGCACGAGGTTAAAAGCTTTCCCAACATTATGCAGCACAGGACTTGGGAAAGAAACTCAAGTACCTTCAGATTCGTGATAACTGAAAATGAGTAAACTGAAAAAATGCTACCGCTTGTACTGCACCCAAGACCCTTCCCAGAGAAAACTGCATAAAAGTGGAATAACCAGCAATATTAATGTTTAAGGCAAACTCTAAATTTAGTGGCTATGAAGAAAAAAACGACAACCTTTTACTTAATAGCTGAGAAACAATGAACTTGAACGAACATCTGGAGTGAAAAAACAAAACTTTCCTAATACATACAAAACATTGCAAAGTGCTGGGATGTCAAAAACTAAAATGAATTATCATGTTTGTAGAACAAACTGTGTTTAGCTATCTTTTGAATTTCCATATAAATGTAATGATCTGCAAAGTACCTCTCTGGCAATTTATGCTATTTTATGGCTATTTTAACTGCTCCTTTTTTGGCTGCAATGCTGTATAAGCTGTACTTCTGCACAAGCTCTGGGCTCCTCCGTGTTGAGTTGACTCCATGGAAGTGCTAGGTTCAGCCAGGAGGCTGCTCTGAGCAAGATAAGACTTTAAAGCATTCAAGGCAGGAATAACATTTTGTCATCTACATCCTCTACCGCAGATGTCCTGCAAGGATTTGAGGGTGCGAGAATAACACAGCCATAATATATTCAAAGTTCAGCCTTCTACATAAACTTCAGAAGTATAAAGCTGCATATAAATGCCTTCCTAATATAGACTTCATGTAATAATATATCTGGAGAAGTTTACTGTCTGCCTCTGTAATGTACCCTAGGTACCTCACACTGTTCCCCATTGTTTTATTCTGGAATTCCAACAACATCATTTTAGGATTTGAAGCCAATGCTAGCACATTTCAATCCTTAAACTCATTCAGTTTATGTTTCACTCTCACATTGGCTATTTGCTTCTATCCTCTAAGGAAGCTCATAGTATGAATGAAAAAATGTCAGGAATAATCAGGGAAACTAGTTTTATGCCCCTAAAGAACAAAATGTCATCTCTGTCCTCTCAGGCAGGATGTTGTCTTCTCTTAACAAAAAGAATGGCTTTTAGCATCCATCAAGTCAATTCAAGCCAGCATATCATTAGAGTCTACTTGTATTTATTCCTGCATCTTGCTCCATTTCTTCCCTCTGTTTTATGACATCACCTTCTGCACCCTCTATAGTCATAGCCTACTGTGAGGTATCACAAAAACTATTAGCACTACTACTACTCCTATGCCCTTCCCTAGGAAAATCACGTATAACTTTTGCTACTCCAGACTATTCAGCAACTTTATAGCACTCAGGAAAATTCTCTTCCTCAGGCTCCTGCTCTCCCTTGCCATCTCTGAGCATTTTATTTCTACGAAGCAGTTGTTATGAACTACCAAGCACTGGCATTTGACGTGCCTATTCAGGACTGTCAAAATAAATTAAAGGCAGAGGGTTAAGCATAAGTCACAATGTAAGGACAGCTGCTTCTTGATGTGAGATATCAAGTAAAACATTTCAGTGCCATACCCTTTTCCTAACTTTTTCAGATTAGTAGCTCAAAATATATAGCAAGTAAAAAAGCAACCAAACAAAAAACCCAAAACAACAACAACCCCCCCAAAACAACAACAAAAAACAAACAAAAAAACCCACAACAAAACCCCAAAACCCCACAAAACCCCAAACCAAACAAAAAAACCCAAACCAAAAACAAACGAAAACCAAAACCAAACCAACCAACCAACCAAAACCACAAAACCCCCAGTTGTATAGTAATAACATAGTTAGTTTCAAAGCTCCAGCTTGTGTGCCAAGACATCTTGTGGAACCAGTGGTTTGTTGTACACCACCTATTGAACACTGACATGTTTTGACAAAACTGCCACCAATTCAGATTTTTCAAGCTGAAGAGAGAGTAGATGTTCACCTCAGCCATCTGCCAATGCAGCAGACGAACACAATGTACAGATTCCATAACTGATGTACCTCAAAACACCAGAAATCCTATGATTTGAGGCACACTTTCTCACTGGAGGAAATGACTACAGAAATTACACTGACAGCAGTATTTGTCTCTAGAATGACATGCACAAAAACTAAATAAATTAACTCTTTCTTCATAAAGTGGATTAAATTGTAGAGAAACTCTTTGCAGATGCATTCACTAGCTGATTTTTACTCTCCAAAACACATATTGGGAGCTTGTGAAAAAAATTAGGGGCTATTATCTGAAGCTTCTTTTTGAAAATCTAAAGTATGTTTTGGACATCAAGAGAAAGTACATTCCTAGAAAACTCTAGAAGACACTCACGTTTCTTCTCACTACAAAAGATCATCTGTAAAACCTGTAAGAGTAAGACAACTTTTAACTGTTCAGATTTTTTTTCAAGGTAATCTCTCTGAAACCTCTATGAATTTAAATGCCAATTATCAGCAGTATGGAAGTGGTGAAATGAAATCACAGAGACAGATTTCACCATATGGCAAACTCATAGTGATTGCTACACACAGTTTTCACTCCTTATTTTAGAACTTAGGGAGCTTCACTCCTTGTACCTCTTTTCACATATTTGTGAACTTTTGACATCATCTGTGATTTTGCTAAAAATAAATATCATTACTGTATTGCAGAATAAACGTCAGTAATTTACAGTATGAAGACTTCAAAGCACAAGAAGTCTGTCCCAGATGAAGTTGGTATAACTACCTGAGAGAAAATGTGCACAGGACCGGCCTGTCCTGCCTTCAGCAATACGCATATGGGAAGCTCCCTCTGACTCTGCATATATGATTGTTATATTCACATCTCAATCTTCTACACTTCTGTACATTGAATTTTTGTACAGCTAGCCCACTTCTCAGCCCTTAAGTAAAATCAGTCCTCCAAAAAATTCCCCTTCTTGTACCCTTGAAAAAGGAAAGGCTCCCAGTGACAGGGACTACATCATCTTCTCAAATAATGTATTCCAGTGCTTCCTCCTGCTACTTACAAAATTTTCCCTCTAAAATCTAACTCAAGCCATCTTTGCTAGAATTGAAATTCATTTCTCACCCAACTGCAATACAATTGCATATTTCCAAGGTATGTTATGTATGCTTTTGGGGAAGCTATGAATGGGACAATTCTATACAGATAGACTGCCAGCTGCAAAGGTCCTTCCACTGAATAGAAGAGCAGGAGTTCCCACCTAAATTCTTCTCTTTTCATAGGCTCCTTCTCTTGAGAAAAGTACCAAAACTCCTCGTATCTAGTGTTTGTATAGTAAGATGTGTGTTTTCTATATGTATTTGCCATTGGGGGAAAAGAAGAAAAGGGAAGATTAAACGGGAAAGGATAAGACTACAAACCTATAAGTTTATAAACTCTCACAAAAAATTAATAGCTCTTCCTGTGTATTCTTAAATTTAGATTTCCTCTCATGTTCTAATTTACATTATATGGGCTGTATAACTACACTACTTTAGAGTTCAGTGTCTTTGTTAGTACTCTGAAGCCTTACATTTAATCAGTTCCAATGCTGCTCTCAAAGGAAACTGGCTATTTATTTCCACAGATGTATTCAGGAAATGCAAATCTGGACAAGAAACAGAATAGTTGGGCAAAAAGTTGTATAAGTTTAGCGTAACTCTTTGCTTCACTGTCTAAATTCAAGCTTTTTTTTTTCCTCCTTGTGGGATTCACAATTACAATATTTATAGATAAATAAGAATAGAATCTATGAAAATAATTTTAAAGCTCTCTATAGCTCACAGTAACCAGCAGTAAATTCAACACACTGAGTAGTAAAATCTTACTGCAATAACTTCTTGCTGCCTAGGAACTGTGACAAAATACTACAGGGTTTTTTGAGCTGGCTTTTTTTCAGTTGTAAAAAACCAACATACTCAAAACATAAGGAGGAAGTACAGCCCTCTGGATTTCTGAATCGCATTGCAAGAGCTCCGAAATCCGTTCCTCGTTCTCTAAGACCTCCTTTGTGACATGAGACTAGCCACTTGATACTTCATGCTGCAGCACCCCAGGATATATAATTTCTTTTCTCTCCCCACAAGTCTGTCCATTCTACCTAAATAAAAAGGAAAAGAGGTCTCCCATTTGGTGGGATAAGTGTTTCAAATTTATAGACTCAGATTCCTGAAAGGATTGCTGTGACAATTTAGTTTAGCCTTTTTTATAAAGGATAGCCTGAAATTCATTTTTTTTTTTTTTTAAGTTAAGAACGACTTGCAACTGATTTACACTGATGTAGAATCTGCCTTTCTCTAGGTACAATATTCAAATGGTTGTTTATTATTCTCCATGTTAAAAATCTGTATGTGATTCAGGTATGAATTTTTTTTGTTTCAACGTCCACCCTCCGTGTCTTGTCTGCCTGACAAAATATAGCTACTGCAATACCAATGCAAATAATAAATTATACTATGTGTTATCTAAAGAGCATTCCTCCTTAACTGCACCCCTGGGAGAGGTCTAGCACTACGTTACTGGAGCTAGCTGACACTTGAAGCTTTTGGCAACGAGTATTCGATCAAACATCTGTTGAGCCACCCCTTAGAAGCGCCCCCTCTCCCACACCATATGGCCATCTCCACCGAGTGGTACTGAAGGCCACAGCCCAGCTCGCATCACTCCCAGGCCTCTCTGGGGATGTCAGACACTGACTGATAATTTCACACACACTTCGCACTTCATCAGCAGGAAAAACAGCCTGCTGCAGTGAAAGGAGACATGCAGAGCAAGTGCATGTTACAACAGGCTCTGTCCATGTCACTGTCAGAAAATCCTCCTCATGGAGGTGTACCAAACTCTAAATGAAGGTATTTTATTTTAGTCTAGCACTGCCGTTGTTCCTCCCAAGTGACAACTGCTGTGCTCTCTGCGTAATCTGGCCTACCCTAGGGGCTTTGCCAACAGAACTATGGCAGCTGTGAGTGGGAGGAGAAACAAATAAAACAAACATGGTCACAGAAGACAAAGCAAAACATTACACAGTAGATCTAGTTTCCTACTGACTTAAAAGGGTTTGTTGGCACTAAAATGTAACTTATGATCTCATGACAGGATAGCAGACTAAGAGAAATGAAATTTTTCCGCAGGCTCAAGTGACCAAACTCCTTACTATGAATCAGGTTAATACAGCAGCAGCATTACTACTGAGCAGTACATACTGAGCAGAACAGTAGTGCAAACATTGGGACAGGGAACTAAGAAATTGTTTCCAAATTTCCAAGTGAAAACCTTACATCAAGTCAGTTCAAGGTAGAATATCTGATCTCAGTGATTTTATTTCCCACAGTTACCAATGACCATTCAAATTCTCTGTTCACAGTTACCAAAGTCATTAGAAAGGCTCAAAGCCTGTGCATACAGTACTAAATGTCATTCCCACAGTGGATTCTGTGCAAAGAAAGCAGAGCTAATACAAAAGCACTCTGAATAACAGCAGGAATATACCAGCATCCTAAGAAGACAGAACTGCAGATAATAGTATTCTACTTTGAACCCAGTGAAAGTCATATCATAGAATCGTAGAATGATTTGGGTTGGAACAGACCTTAGAGATATCCTAGTTCCAAACACCCTGCCATGGGCAGGGACACCACCCACCAGAGCAGGTTGATCAGAGCCCCTTCCAACCTGACCTTGAACACTGCCAGGAATGGGGCATCCACAGCTTCTCTGGGCAACCTGTTTCAGTGCCTCATAACCCCCACAGCAAAGAACATCTTCTAATATCTTATCTAAACCTACTCTCTTTCAGTTTAAAGCCATTGCACTTGTTCTATCACATGGCCTTGGCAAAAGTTCCTCTCCGGTTTTCTTGGAGGTACTGGAAGGCTGCTCTAAGGCCTCCCCAGAGCCTTCTCTTCTCCAGGCTGAACAACTCCAGCTTTCTCAGCCTGTCTACACAGGAGAGGTACTCCAGGCCCCTGATCATCTCCATGGTCCTCCAGCAAGTCCATGTCCTTATCTTGGGTCCCCAGAGCTGGACACAGTTCTCCACGTGGGTTCTCACAAGAGTGGAGTCAGTCTGAGGCAGTCTTGCAGCACTACCTTTCAAGAACACTGCTGTCAGAAGTCCAGAGAGCCAAACATTAACTTGCCCTTCACAAAAGCTTCCTAGTATTGCCCTCTTTTCTTCTATTTTTTTTCTTTTTGAAGTAAAGAATAAATCAAGCTCTTCTTTAAGAAACTTGAAAGATAAATTCTTCATTCGTAGCAGGAAATGGCAATATGGAGACAGACACTTTCAAATCAGAGCTTAATCACCTTCGGCATACCCAGCTTGACTCATTACCAGATAAGGTGATGACACATTGCCAGAGCTGTTCTCGCTGCATCAGCAGCAGCGAAGCCACTGCACCAGATCTTCTGGCAGTCCAAGTGTCCAACTGGCAGATCTTTAGCTGTTTGACTCTCAAGCTGCCCTCCTTAATATGTTTTCTCTTTTGGATTCACAGAACGGCAAAACGCTGCTTAGATGATTATTAAATGTAAATGTACACTGAAGAGGGAAACAGCTGTATACAGGAACACGGGCTACACTCTCCCAAGGCTGTGCTTTACCCTCCACAGCTTTCAGAGAACTCATTTCCTGAAGTGTTGCTAGCCTTAAAGTATCTGCATTAGAGGCTGTCAGTTATATTTAAAGCAGACAAAGATCCTGACACCTTGTAAGCATTACTGACACACAGGTCGAACTCCCTCGTAGAAAGTTCACCTCAGCCTCCAGATTTCCCCCACAAACTCTCACCAAGAGTGCAAAGTCTCAAAATGGAGCACTTGGAGATTGACTCTATTTGCATAGCTGCTCTGTGACACATATCAACCTCAGGAAAGTTTCAAGTGATCTAAGTCACACCATCTGCTGAACAACTGCCCAGGTATGGTTTCAAACCGACAGCCTTTTAACTCATTCTGAATAACCAGAGCTTTGGCCTATACTCAGGTCTAGTCTGTATGTCAATGCTTTGCTTGCCACACCTAAATCAGCTCTAAGTATAAAAGCAAATAAATCTCATACATACATACACACAGAGATTTCACTGACATACCAGGCCCCTTCTGCTATGAAAGCTGAATGCAAAAAACCCCCAAACAAACAAACAAAACCCCCCCAAAACAACCAACCAAACAAAAAAACAACAACAAAAAACACCAAAGAAAGAATGCCTCTCTTGACAGCCACAGTCCACAGACACCCTTACTGACACTGTCACAGAAGTCAAAGCTTTTCTAGATGATGAACTCTTGAGGCCCCGGTATTTTGTGACATCAACATATTTTCCTTTTGCAGTGAAGCTAACTTCCTTCTGTCAGACACAGCCAGTTTTAAGCACCAAAGACACTGAACAACTGGTCAAAAACTGTATGTATGAATATTTCTTAACAACTCTTAATTGCTGTGTTGCCCAGGGTAAGTGTTGACCAGATGTCATGGTTTAGCCCATCCCCCTCAGTTTAGGGTAGAAGATGGTTAGTTCCAGGTGAAATTCCGGCTAGGTAGCCAATTAGAGACTTCTGTGACGTCTCTACGAATTACATAATTTAACTCAAACCGGAAAAGAAGGGTTGTTGTCGTTGTTGTAGTTGTGTGTGGGCAGAAGGAACTCGGAGCCATGATGTAAGTGAGGCGGCGAGGCCTCCCCGAGTGGGGGGCCAGAGCTCTCCGCCCCTGGCCTTGGGCCAGGGGCAGGCATGGCACCGAAGCCTCCGGCTGAAGCAAGTAACAGAGTGAAGAAAAAACTCCAAAGAAAAACTGCTCGGCTGAGACAGAAGGAGTTCCAGCTCTGAGAGGAGCAGCAGAAAGCAAGAGATAACAATGCAGCTGCCAAGGTCGGTGGAGATAGTGCAGAGGTATGGGGGAGTCCTTCCTCCGCCTCTCTCCCTCCAGCAGGGGAAAAGACTTTAAAACTAAACCCCTGCCACCTGTGGA
>VXAY01001847.1:153584-171331 GCA_013399855.1 Oxyruncus cristatus
ATTCCTCCCTTCTCCTTCTTCCTCTGGACTGTTTTTGAAGAAGAAGAGAGGGGGGGCATTTGTACATATATAAGTGTGCTATTATAAGAAAACTAGTTAGAGTTGTATGTATATATGTATATATGTAAGTATTCCCCTTAGTGTCTGTAGTGTAGCAATAAATCTTAGTATTACCCCCATTTCAAAGTGATCTGTTTTGTCTGTGCAAACTCTTCCTACCAATTAGCAAAATTTATAAGTTGATAATACTGTGCAGAAAGCACAAAGGCTGAAACCATGACACCAGATAATTTTGGGGGAAAGAATAGACCAGAAAAGAAGAGCTACAGTAAGAGAAAACAAGAACTAAAACAAAGAGAACCCACACCAGCAATTGCAATTATAAAATAAATAAATTGGGAGGGGACAGGTTCTGCTCCTACTGAATCCACTGGCCAGCTTCCTATTTATTTCAATTGGCCTGATAAACACATGCATCCCTCCAGCTTCTGTCCTGCCAGAGAGGAAGGCTGGCAGACAATCCATCAATATAAGCCACAAAGAATCAGCACAAGCACTGAGAAAATTCAACTGCCATTCAAAATAAAATCCAAAGCTAGGAAATTACAGGAAAAGCCTTCCAGCAGCGCCAACTGCTACTGGATATACGGCAATAGATTTAATTTAAAGCAATCCAAAAATTAGTATGTGTACCCTCTATGTAAAATTTAACTAACAGAATGTTCCTGTAACAACTTTAAATTCTCAATTCTCTTTTTAATTTTGCAAAGGCGGTACTATACAAACACTGTTAATCATATTCCTCATGTTTAAGGTCAGAGTTGGATAGAACAGAGAAGCCATTTCCATAAATTACTCACATGTAATCCACCTCAGCTATAATCTACAGAAAGATGTAAACCAAAAATCTTAAGAACTGTTTATACTTCACTGTGATCAGGTATAGTCACTTTGCTGGAAGGCACAACGAATAGTCACTTCTTTTCAATTCTGAAATTATTTGGCAATTGTTGAGATTAGTTCATCTTGCTGCACACAATGCAAATTCCCCTCACTCTGTAGAGATCAGAGATAGGGAATGCTCTATACCTTAACAACAAGCAGCTGGCTACATCAGAGTTCTCTCCTGTTGATTTACTACATTTTGTACTGGGTAAGATTTACTAATGGTTGTTGTGATTTTTGTTTCTTTGTGGGTTGGTTTTGGGGTTTGTTGGTTTATTTATCGGTTTCGGGATTTTTGCCTTTTTTTTTTTTTTCTTTTTATGGTGGTGGGGCGAGGAAGAGAAGCATCCCCTTTCCCCTCTTCCAAGCCCCATTTTTCAACAACAGTACTTTGAGACAGGCATAGGTTATTTTTATGTCACACAGAAACAAATCTGTTACCTAGCTAGTAACCTCCCAAGACAAAGTTAACAGTGCTGTTGTTAAAGGTCCTAATCCCTGAGGTTACATCCAAACCTAAAACTCACTAGAAGTGAAAGCTGATGAGAACAGACTAATGAAGAGAAGCTGCTAACCCTTTAACTTGGTTTTCAGGTGTTTCTTTACCTGGCATATTTGGGGTTTTTTGTTTATTTTTTTCTTCATTTCTTTAAGACTTTGATTTTAGGTTTTCCTCCAGATGCTGCTATTTTCTACATAGATTAGGCTTTGATTAATATCTTAGGATGTCTAAACTTACAGCAAATCCACAAGGATGCCTGTTTTTCTTTTGTTTTGGATCTTGAAAAGTTTGAAACCTACATGTGTTATGTTTTCTCCTGTGTAAATAAAAGTGCCTCATTTCTATGCTTCATACTCAATTTCTCCATAAATCAGACTTGGATAAGCCTTGCAAACAGGAAAGAAGTCTCTTCTGTTTTCCATTCCCAGAAAGTAAAACTAAGTTCTATATATATGTATATGCACATATTTGAGATATAATGATAAAGTTGCTGTGAAACTACTACAATGTCTTAAGGGCTGACCAGAGACATGCCAGTAAATACAGCAGAGGAGAAACAAAACTTGCAAGTCCACTATTCTCCCTGACTTTCTGTACCTTCTTAAGATTAATATTTTGCTCTTTAAACACTAACAAGTTTAAATGGTTTATAGCACTCCTGCACACATTTTAATTGGATACAAATGACATGAGCATTCTGAAGATGGGAATAAGAGTATTTCCCACTTCCTTATCTGATATTAAATCACAGGAGAAAAAGAAAACAAAACAAACAAACAAACAAAAAAGAATAAGAAAAAAGATACTACTGGAGATCAGCTAGTGTATTTCCTAGCTTTAAGGCTCAATCTCACAGAACTCACTGCAAGCTACTCTTGAAAGCCTCAATTGATGGAAAATAACAAGGCCTTCCAAAAGGAATCTATTCAAGTGCTTTAGTATCTGTGCAAGCAGTAATGAATGTGAGTTTTTGTCTCAGAAGCTCCAGTAACATCACCATTGCTCTTATAGTCTGGAGTGGTTTGGGTTGGGTATTTTTGTTGGTATGGGGGTTTTTTTGTTTGTTTGGTTAGTTGGTTGGGGTTTTTTTGGTAGGCAGTATTT
Source organism: Oxyruncus cristatus (assembly GCA_013399855.1). Lineage (NCBI taxonomy): Eukaryota > Metazoa > Chordata > Aves > Passeriformes > Cotingidae > Oxyruncus > Oxyruncus cristatus. The sequence continues at coordinate 156,136 of VXAY01001847.1, forward strand.
TTTTGGTTGGGTTTTGGGTTTTTTGAGATCACGTCAGTCCCCTCCACCATCATATTTCCATCCAAAAGGGAGTCAGCTATGCCCAATTAGTGACAGCAAGATATGGATTTTTCATTTCCTTGACCCTGCACAAGATGAGAATCCATCATCCACATGAAGAAAAATTGGTTTTGAAATCAATGTATTTCTAAAGGGGGCTTTGTGTGTGTGTGTGTGTACAAAAATAAGAGGACACAGTCTAAATCCACACCAGAGGAGGTTTAGGTTAGACATTAGGAAAAAATTCTTCACAAAAAGGTTGATTAGGTATTGGAATGGGCTGCCAAGGGAGGTGGTGGAGTCACAATCCCTGGAGGTGTTTAAGAAAAGACTGGATGTGGCACTTAGTGCCATGGTCTAATTGCTAAGGTGGTGTTTGGTCATAGGTTGGACTCTATGATCTCAGAGGTCTTTTCCAACCTAACTGATTCTGTGATAAGTAAATATATATTCATTTTCCTATTAGCTCAAATGGTTAAAGATGCCTTGTTGCCCCCTTCCAAATAACACACCTGCATACAAAGCATTAAAAAAAAAAGGAAGATAAAGAACTTCAAAAGCTATCAGTGTGTGAAAGCAAGGATCTAACAGAAAGTGGCGAAGTTAACAATGATTATGACTACTAAGTGCCATCTGTAATACTTCACTTATAAGGGCACCTATAAGTAATCTATACAAGAATGCTTATAGAACAAATGCTGATGCAGCAGAGCAGATTAGCAAGCAGCAGGGTCCACGGCTGAGTATAAACAGCTACTTCAAAAACAAACTAAAGCATCCCAGGTGACTAGACCAAATGGATGGTGTTGCTTCTCACATGAAATGAAGAGCAGGAGAGGTCAGCAACATCCACATAAAAAAAGCATTTTAAATGTGTTTCAATTAAAAAAGATGGAACAGTATAACAGCCATATGGAAGTGCTTTCTAACTTCATCAAGGAACTCCACCTCTGCTAATATTTTTCGGCTTTGGTGAACTCAATAATAGCTTTTGAATGATCTGATTCACCTGAAAACTTCACTAGTCTGACCCAACAGCAGTGGCACAACCCCCATAAAATTACAGCACTATCCAATAGTTTGGTACCCCATGCCCTTTCCGTATGCCTTTGATATTCAAGAGCTAACAGAGAATATCAGATTGATTTCCTAACTCCATGACTGTCTCTATTTTTACCACAGGATTTTGTTTATTAGATTGCAAGACAATGCATCATAGAGACCACATAGAGCTCTAGTGAAGGGTCATTTAAATAGTCATTGGCACGTGTACCAGACTGGAGGTCATTCACTGAATGGCAAACATGTCTCTGTTTCACAAAATGACTTTCAATCCTTAATGTCACATAAAAGGGAACATTATGGAAGAAGTTCAAACCCCAGGCATTTGAAAGGAATGTGGTGATACAATCCCTTCACAGGTAAACCATTTCCACTCAGTAACATTTCCAAGAGAAGACATACAGTAAAGCAAGAGACAATCAAGCTTGCAGAATGATGGAAGAGCATCCACAGCGTATTGTTTCTTCCTCTTGTTCTCTTTGCTTTAAATTCAATGCAGAATTTTATAGTCCCTTTGCACAAAGAGACAACTATATATTTTCCCCATAATTCTGAAGCAGTCTTTTTCCTATTTGTTGTGGCTCTGTCTCTCATGGCATAGAGATGACCTTGCTTCAGTGAGATGAAGATAGCACCCCCAGTTCTCAGCAAACCAAGTTTTAACCACTAGCTGTCAATGCGGCATAGTCCAGGAGTGCATTTGACTCAAGGCGTGGAGAAGTGGGAACAGGGGAATGAATCCTCACTGGCAGCAAGGAACAGAAGGACCAGATTTGCTGCCTCTTTGCCACCCCCGCACCTCAACAAGGCTAGACGCTCATATCAGAAGCTGTTGGATTATAAACTGAGGAAGATACCTCCTTCTGCATCTCTCCACTTGATAAAACCAATAATGAGCCGCACTTTAAAGACTGTGCTAGGCCAATCATTAATCACATCTGGAGATGAGTGAAAATCCAGGCCATATTATGAAAGGCAATGTAAAACGTTCCCTGTGAGAAAACACAGCTTAGCAAACTGGCACTCTGCCCTTCTCAAAATCTCAAGTGGTATTCAGGGGCAACCTTATTAGAGGATGCTACAGTACTTCCACTGTTAAGCAGTCACAAGCACAGCACACTCAGCTCCTGAAGTTGATGGTATTAAAATAATAAATTAAAAACACTTGTCTCTCTGCAGAAGTGCCTGCAGCACAGTCTGGGACAAGCAGCAGGAGGCAATGACAGTGCAAGAAAAGGGGATAAACAGCAGGAGGGAAATGTCAAGCCTATCAAAGGATGCTCCAGAACAAACAAAGCTATTCTTGTCATGAATTCACAGGCCATAGTGTGACATCATGATGAACCTTCTACAACAGCTTCACCCTGTGAAGCTTCTGCTTGACCCTTTCACAATAGCATACAGGACTTCATGGTGGACTTCTGTGAACCTTTATAATGGTTTCATTTCATGAGGAAAAGAAAATATACTTGTTTCAGCGTGCAAGACACAAATATAGAACTCAATCCCACTTTAAATTCTACCTCGTTACCCATTCTGAACTACATTAAGCAAATCAACACAGCTCTAAAGCCCACAGCACAGCGTTCTGACTGTAGCATGGTGATTTTCAACAGTGCTCCAGCTGTTTGACTGAATAATGTTTGAAATCCCTGAGCATACTGGTTAGCACAGCAGTTCTCAAATATCCACCACTTGGACTTCAATCAGGTGCTATACAGGGAGACGTACAATCTAAGAACGCACTCTAACTACACTGCCTAAAATTACCAAAGCACACATGGCCCTGAAATTCCAATGCAGGTACCTAATATTACGTTCCAAAACCTGTGTTTTATTCTATTCAGTATAATTTCTGAACACCTTCAAAAAAGAGAAACAAAGTTAATAATCTCCAAAAATAGCTGACAAATCTTTCACAATCTCTGCACCATAATGTACCACTATGTTTACAGAGGGCTTTCAGAAAGCAAGCAGAAACATTATATACATTGCCATACATCATATTATTTATAGTATTTTTAGGAAAGGGACAAGGTCCATAGTGCTCCAATGACCTCACAAGGGTTTATTTTGTAAGCTCACATCTAGTCTCTAAGAAGTGTTATTTTCTACAATGATTACATTATTTGGGCACTTAAATATGTATCACATTGAAGCAAACAGATGGAGGAACTACTGGTAGGTACTTCCTCCAGAAGAAATCAGGAGGCTCATTTTACCTGCCCAATTTTGAAAATCTTATTTCTGAGTTCACCTAGGGGGATACCACAGTTTAAACTAAGGAACTGCCAAATAAATCTGCTCAGCCTTGAATACTTGGAGCAGGCTAAGCCAACCGGTAATTCTCGTAACAAATGTTTGTAATGATGACAAGGATCCAAATACAGCACCACTGTCCATTTCACAGGCACAACATCCTGTATAACCAACTGATTCATACACATGTATCAGAAATTTCTTTGGAAGACGTAGGCTTCTTTCCTTTACTTATACTGAAGCCTCTGGTGTGAGAGGGCTGTGGGTCACCAGAAAACTGTGAACAAACATCCCAGATCTTCAAATACAACCAGACATAACCAAAGAGAAAAAAACAAACAAACCCAAAACAAAATAAACACACACACAAAACCAACCAGACAGGCAACTCCTGGAAACTAAGAACATATGGTAGCCCTCACATCATACAACATCTATCAATATCAACTGTCTTAGAATGTAAACAGTGATACCTGTATTTCCACAAGGATAAATTCATAGAATGATGTTAAGGGGTTGGAATGGACCCTAAAGATTATCTAGTCCCAATCCCCCTGCCATGGGCAGGGGCACCTCCCACTAGACCATGTTGCTCAAGGCTTTATCCAGCTTGGCTTCGAACACTGCCAGGGTTGGAGAATCCACAACCTCCCTGGGTAATCTGTTGCAATGTGTTGCCACCGTCACAGTAAAGAATTTATTCTTGAAATCCAACAAAAATTTCCCCTCTTTCAATTTGTACCTATTACTCTCTGTCCCATCAATCACTATAGTTCTTAACGAAGAGTCCCTCTTCAGCTTCCCTGTAGGCCCCATTGAAATACTGGAAAGCTGTTATGAGATCTCCATACAACCTTCTCTTCTCCAGGCTGAACAGCCCCAACTTTATCAGCCTGTCTTCATAAGTGAGGTTATACAGTCCCCTTATAAACTTCGAGCCTTAAATTCTAAAGGTACCTTTCTGTCTTGTCTTATCACATACTTAGCAAGCACTTGTTCCTCATTTCACAGAGGACATCAGATTGCAATGAATCAAAATTAACCCATTAAAATCTCACCTCCATATTCATGCCCTCTTTCCACCCAAAGCAACAGTGCATCTCAAAATACACATACACGCAGTGTCAAATATACATTTCTGGCAGGAATACATTGAGTACAGCCTTATCCGATACCAGCTTTGAACATATCCTGAAGAAGTTTTTAAGAATCAGAGCAAAATATGATTTTTAAAAAAACACTGGAATGAGTTTAAACATGCTCTTAAACTGCTAGTTATAAAAATGTATTGAATTGTTAAAAGTGTACATTCTGTTAAACTCTGCCTTTTCCACAGATTTACTAGTAAATAAATAACAACGTACACCTCACTGTGGCAGCTGGTGTCTGTGCCAGAACAGAGTAGAAAAGAGCAGTGTAAGTTAGAATTCAGCTGCTATGCCCAAATGATTTTTATGCAGCTTTAAAATCACGTTATAGAAAGATAAAAATATTTACTGTTTATAATGTTATCATTGAATAACAAATTGGACCCTACTGAATTAGACACTGCAAACATATAGTGAAGAAGAGGTGCCTATTTCAAACAGTGCACAAGCCACTTAGATAGTCTGTGCTTGTTTCATGTGCTCCATGCTTTAGACAGGTAATGATGTTGATCATATACCTTAATAAGGATCACCTCTCAGGTCTCAAAAATAATACCAAAAGCAGGACACTGGAGGACACCTTGGGAAAACCAAAGAAAACCCCCAAAGCGTTGCTGTGCGGAACTGAAGGGGCAAGCGGGGCACATGTCTCCAGGACGGAGCACACGGGCAGGGCTAGGGAGCGAAGGGCACGTGGGAGAAGCCAGGCCAGCAGACACACGGGAGGTAGGTCAGGTTCACCGGGACGCTCTGCCCCGGCGAGCTAACCACTGAACTCGGAGGGGCTGGGGGGCTTTAAACACGAATCTTTAGCTGCAACACGGTAACAAATCGGTGTATTCAAAAGAAAGCAGCCAAAGCAGGGCAGGGTAGGGCAGGGCAGACACCACGGTGCTTGCACCGAGCACGCACCGAGCACACACCGAGGGGGCGGCGGAGGCGGCACCCGGCGGGGGCCGGGGCGGCGGGCAGAGGCAGGACGGGAGGCAGAGCTGGAGCGAGAAGCACGGCCGGGGCGGTAGGCAGCGGCGGGAGGGAGGCACAGCCCGGGCGGCAGGCACGGTGCCCCCCGCATCCCGCCCAGCTCCGGTAGCACCGCCCGCCGCCAGGGCCGCCCCGCCCCTCGCTCGCCCCCCGGGTGCCGGCAGGGGCAGGAGGTACCGTACCGGCGGGCAGGAGGCATTCCAGCGGCGTGAACACGCGCTCCATGGCCCCAAGGCGTGGGCTGGCACACAGTAAAGGCACGGAGAGCGAGGCGGGGCCGGGGTGGGGTGCACGGGGGGAGTTGCGGTGCCCCGTCCCCGTGTCCCCCAGTAACGCCTGAAGCCACACGGCCGGGGCCTCGGCGGCTGCGCCCGTCCTTGCAGGCGGTAGGCGGCGCGCCGGGGGAGGTGGCGGCGGCGCCGCTCGGGTACCTGCGGCCGCCGCTCCTCCTAATCCGCCGGGATCGGGAGCGGGATCAGGATCGGGATGGTGCGTACGACCGGGAAGGGAGGGGGCGGAAAGGCAAGCCGAGGGAATCGATCGCCGCCGCGATCCGTTTACTCGGCGGTCAGCAGCGGTGGGAGAGGAGGGCGCCGAACCCCGCCCCTCGATGATTGGCAGCGGCGGCGGCCTATGGGAGTGTCCGCTGAAAGGGGCGGGGCTAACTCCGCCCTGAGAGCGCCTGTGCGCGCGCGGAGCGGGGAAAGGGAAAGGAAAAGGGAGCGGAGGAGTGAGAGGAGCGGGGAGAGGAACGGGCTGGAGAGAAGGAGAGGAGGCACAGGGGGAGTCCCGTCTGCCTGGGCATCCGAGCGGTGCCGACCTCCGTACAGCCGCGCTTGGGGAGGCCGTGAGCGGCAGCTACCGGCCGACTCCTCTGGTGCTGTACTGACTGTTCACTCGGAATAAAAGCCCTCAAACAGCTTTTTGCCTCTGGAAAGTGAATGGAAACGAGGCCTGTGCCCTGACTCCTCAGCCCCTCCTGTGCAGCCTGCGTGCCGCCGCCATGGCGCGGCGCCCGCCGTGCTCGGGATGGGGAATAGCCGCGCTGCCTTGCCGTGCCCCTGCTGTCCCCGCGGGGGGGGCTCCGCCGCCTGCCCCCGCACCGCGCTCGTACCACCTGTGTGCCCTGGTCTCCGAGGCCTCGCAGAGTAACGGGGCATTTCTAGGTGCAGCTTAAGTTTCAATTAAAGTTACTTAGGTGTCATCACAAAACTTGTTAGATACGTAGTTTCTACCAACTTACGCACTCTTAACCAGGACGTTAATCATCTTTACGAAAGAAGTGGACAGCACCTGCTAAGTTTAAGGTTGCTCTGGAAGCACGGGGATCAAGTTTTGATCCCCCAAGACGTGTCTCTGATGTGTCTCCACCTCCTGGGCCAGCCTTTGTACCTGCAGGTACCCCTATCCCATCCATCAGAGTCGGGGCGGGCATCTCCTCGCACCAAGCGTTCTCAGCGGCGCTCCCCTCGCCTCCATGAACGGAGCTGTACCTGGACAGCCGCTTTCCCAGGATCTCGGAGGGAGCGGAGCGGGGCCCCGCAGCAGAGGGCGGCAGAGGAGCGCCGCTCCCTCCTCTTTTCCTCTCTCTCATCGTCTCACCCTGCCGTCCCCCGCTCCGCTGTCCCGGCAGCTCGCACCGAGCGGCCGAGAGGGTCCGCCGAGCCCCGCAAGGAGCCGCCGCGTCGCCTCCTGGATTCGTGCCCGGCATCCGAACAACCTGGGGCCGGACTGGGCGGGAGGCGAGGTCTCGTTGTAGGGTCGTTTGGATAAAGGATGCGTGAGTTGGGTCGGTGCTTGGGCTTGATGATCTCAGGAGTCTTTCCCGACCTAATCTTCTATGATCCTCTGTCAAGGTTTCCCGTCAAACGGGAGGGAAGTGGGACCAACATGCCAGCTACTCAGTCCATGCTGTTAGTCTGAGATTCACACTCAGATCAACACGATTTACGGGACTTCAGTGTTAGGCGAGGCTGGGCCACATGTTTAGGACAAGGGGGCGTGGGTTCGAGCTGAAAGAGCGCAGGTTTAGATTGGATATTAGCAAGAAATTCTCTACTGTGAGGGTGGTGAGACACTGGAACAGGTTGCCCAGAGAAGTTGTGGATGCCCCATCCCTGGAACTTTTCAAGGCCAGGCTGGACAGGACTGTGAGCAAGTCTACAGACTGTGGTCTAGTAGAAGGCGTGCCTGCCCATGGTAGGGGGATTGAAATAATCTAAATTTTTAAATCCCTTTTAAGGTCCCTTTTAACCCAAACCATTCCTTGATTCTATGATTATCCCAATGACTGGAGGTGCTCCTTTGATTTTGATTCTTCAAGCACTAAACCTTTGCTTTGAACCTTTCAGATAAGCTGCCCTGCCACCTAGAAGAGATTACACTCTACAATTTTAGGCCACAGACTGATAGAAATTCAGAAGCATAGGAAGCATTCATACCTTGACAATGAGAGAAATGAGATTATTGGGGAACAAGGAAAAGATATTAAAGACACTGAAAGATTACTGTTGTTTACACTATAGAAATAGAAAATGCTTTGTTTCACTTTTGTGTCATTTAAAAATTTTCTACTCTCTCCACTGAGCAATGGAATTTCATAGGCTCTTAGGAGCCTGGCATCATCTCAGCATCTCATTCTTCAAGCAGGTTAAGAACAACCAGCATTAGAAAGAAGCAGCTTGCTGTCCCTCCCAAGAAAGGAGACCATGTGCGAACCGCCATGCAGTTGGCCTGTGCTCTCCTCCTCTTAATTATCTCTTTTTCCACTCTGTCTCCCCACTCCCCTTCTTTTCAATTTTGACAAGCACTTTTCTATTGCCTGGTAAAATTATTAAACCTTCTCCAGGATAGCTTATTTTAATTCTTCACTACCTGTCAGTGTCTCTGTAATTATTTTTTTAATTTGTGCTTCAGGAGTACCATCTGGTACAAATATTTGCTGATAAACAGCTACTTATACATGAGAATAGCCACACTTGCTCAGAGGGAAGGTCTGTCTCAGTCAGGTACCAGTTCCCGGTAGTGTTCAGTTACAAGTCTTCTTCCTCCTGTTCTCATCTTCAATTTTATTTAATTATATATTTATTTATTTTACTGTAAGTGCAATAATTTCCATCTCTCCATTCTCTTCATACCCCACAAGATGCTTTTCCCAGCTCTGTCACATCCTGGCTTCCAGGCAATCTTTTACCAGCCACTGCTGCAAAAAAGTAATTGTACCTCTCTCTGCTAATCATAGTAATGCATGATTCATCACAACAGTAGCACTGCAAAGAGAAATCAGTTTTAAGGGAACAGGATGTTACTGGCATCCTTTATATCCTTTCAAGATGTGCAAGGGTCTGCAAGGTAAGGCAAACTGCCAGTCCACTACACAAGTAGGCAAGGGGAAAACAAGTCAGATGCTCTTTCTATCCCTGAACTCTGGCTTGCTTTCACTGGTCTTTCCTTCAGATACAAACCTCTCATCCACAGTATAAAGCTCTTTTTAAGCATCAACTCCACAGGAATAGTTTCAGTCGATGCTAAAATGCACTGATCTCTAAGGCAGGACCTGACAACTATTTAATACTGTTTATCAGAGCCTAACAAAGGTATCTGGTAGGGGAAGTTTCAGAGAGCAAAATTAGTAACTCTGCACAGACTGCCATGTTCTCTTATGGATAGTCCCTTAAGGACAATGAGCAGTCAGCAGGCAGATTTACTTTTTTGAAAAATAAGCACTTTCACCTACTTTTTGCACTTTACATCTGTGCTAGGACATCCATTGAATTTTCCTGTGAAGGGCATTTAATGAACTGGTGGTTTTTTTCTTGTCACACACGGGAAATTCCTCAATAAATATTACACCTGTTTTTCCAGGTAACGTATGAGATTCAGAAATACATTTTTTCCTTTAGCTGGATCTCAGACCAAACCTTCTCCCCCAATCTTTTCTTCTGGTTGTATATGCCTACATTACTTTGCAAGTTTGCAGAAGAACATACAGAGAGGCTCTGCAGACTCCATATAGCTTCCTCTTCTTTAGGAGAACTATTCAGAGGAGCAGTCAGTAGGGTAGCTTCTGTGGAGAATAGTTATGACTAGCACTGCACTTCAGCACCATTAAAACTGATCAGATGGGAAGAATTGAAGGGTGAGTAGGAGGGCAGCAGCTTTTACTCTACTCATAACATCTCCCGGGACTCAGGAAGGAAAGAGGAGTCAAAATGAATTGCAAGGGGATTTATACAAGAGGGCTAAAACCTGCATTGTTTGCTGTTCTTCCTTAGGAAGATCAGCCTCTGCATATCCTGGTATAAATATACTGCTGAGGCTAATTTTTTGCAGCATTAGCTACTTTCAGATTTTTTTCCTTCTTTCAAATAGACCAGTCTAGTTGAGACTGAAAGGGTTAAAGCTATTTAAGGATTTTTGTCCAACAAAAAGATAGGGCCTGTCTCTAGCATTCACAACATAATGCCCCTTTCCCAGATGAAAGTCAAGTAGGTCTGGTAGTGCCACATATCATAATTTAATGCTTTATTTTTTCCCTTCCCGTCTTCATTCTTCATCAAAACAGGAATCATATCTCTGTGCTTGAGTTGAAAGTACTTTATGTTCTGTTCAAAAACTATGGCAGATTTCAATAATTGGCAACATGTATCTGAAGCCTTTTGATTGGAAAGCATGTCGAATCAAAACTATCCAACTTCCTTCAGAGGTCCCTATTGGTGATGTCTGAAACAAGTTGCTTGCAAAGGAGGGGGCATTTGTTCCTCCAGCTACTCCAATTTTATTGCTAAAACAGAACAGTCTGTACAAGACTGGCATTCAGGATTCAAGCAACATGTAGATGTCAAAAATATTTTCTCCTTCTCTCCACAGCTTAACTTTATACTAAAATGAATCCAGAGTTAAAACTAGCAGGCTGGGATGGATCGTTCTGTTATCTATCCCAGTCTTTATGCAGAAAAATAAGTTTGAGAATGTTTAGCTAGCTCAGTTGTCTGATTGTCTGTACATCCCTAAGTGCTTTATAATTCAAAAAACGCAGGCATCAGTAGAAAAATGGGATGCTTTATTATAGACATTATATCCTTGCAAATCTCCTGTGCCAACAATTTAAGTCTTCACAACCTCCTCAGAACTCAAAACACCAATTTGAAAGGAAAGGGGGAAAAAAAAAAAACAAACACAAAAAAAGAAGACCTGCAAACACAGGCAGACAGAATCTAACATACACTCCACTCCTGCTTCAAGTTCAGGTCTTGTAACAGTTAATAGAGCCAACTTCACATTTGTTTCAAGTCCTGAAGAGATTATTAAACTGTAAAAATATATGATGTTAAGTGTAATATGTTTCTGCGTAGAGCAGGTGTAGAGCAGTCCAGAAATAAAACTTATGAATTGTATTAGGTCACACATTAAAGGAGAAGAAAATAGTGGAATAATAATCCTGTGGCTCCCCAGGCAGGCCACTGCGTTCAGAAGACCTGAGTTTTAATCCACGCTCTACCACTGGCCTGAGTAGACAGACTCAAACCCCATGGATCCATAGCCTCAAATGTATATAATTTCTTAGCAATTAAGTTACCTTTGAGAGATCTAGTTTAGAGCATTCTGTGCCTTTGTTGCCTCATCTGTATAATGGCATCAGTGAGGTATATCCATACTTTTAAATGAAACTGAGATCAGCCAAATACAAATGAATCTGTGTTACTAATGAAGAGACAGATGGCATTTGTTTATGAATCAATTCTATACAAATCAAGAAAATTTATTATGATCATCAACAATATTGTGTCATGAAGATGGATGAAAAATAAACTTTGGAAAGAGGATTGTGTATTGAAGTGATAACTTTTAGAAATAAGGCATTTGCATCAAATCAGCAGCTATCAAGACACTACGGATAACGGTAAGCAGAGATGGTGCAGACTATGATTGTATTCTTGACTTCATGAAGTCAGGAGACTATGCAGATTACTGAGCTGATAAGCAAGCTGTTTGACTCATCTGGCTGGGAATTCCTGAGAGGCCTTCTCTGTGGTGACCTGGCAGCACAAGAAGAGTTAAAAAGTAGGAATAATCCAGTGATTTGCTGCACTCTCTTCTGCCTGGAAGAATTGTCTTACTTTGACTGACATACATGTACAGGAACTCTCATTGTCTTCTCAGTGTGAGACAACCAGAGTGGAGAATCATTCTGCAGTTTCCTCTCAGGACCTTGTCTCTGGCACAATCTAATTTCTCATGTCGGTGATTTCACAGCACTAAAAAAGGCATGTGTTTTTTACATATTGGTGTCTTTACCCTGAATCTTGTCAACTGTGCTACTGCTACAAGCATAGCTCTCTCAGTAGGCAGCCCAGGGAGGCAGCATTTGGACTCGATGTGAGGGCAAATGGGATGGCATTTGCCCTCGCAGGTGTGATTTGTGATGAATACTGTCCTGTGTCTCTGGCCTTGTCCATGTGCCATTGCATTCAGAGTGAGAGAAAGCAGGTTACAGTAGCTTCACACTGTGGTCTGTCAGGTTCTTGTCCCTGTTCCATGTAAATAAAGCAGTCTTGTAAAACTGCAAAGGGCAACATTTACCTGCAGTCATTTGAGCATGCAGCACAGTCCACAAGACCCTAGGTCTGTGGAGATCAGAAGGTGAATAATGGCTCAGGATAAGAACAGGGCTAGCTCCTGCTCACAAGTCATTAGTGTCACTTCTGGCCTACCTGGGCTGTTTGGCCAAGAACTGTATGGTGGTGTCCATTGTGGTGACTGCCAGGGTGATGAAAAGTGGGGCCATCGATAACCGACAGCTGTATTGACCTTTCCAAACCACTGTTCTAACTCTTCAAAGTAAGGGAAGAGATGTCGAGTCCTGCAAGGACCTAAATCTGTCAGGGACAGTGTCATTGTGAGGGGTAGCCACTTAGAGGGATCTCTGGAATGGAAATGATGGGAGGCACCCAGCTGCTTCAGTGTCTTTGTTAGGTTCCATAAAAGTGGCAGTACAGTCTGATGAGCTGTTTAAAAGGCAGCAATAGAGAAAAGATAATGGCTGCTATTCTGAACAAAGCTGCCCGAGCCTGCCCTTAACTCAAAGACTAAATCTGTTACCACTTTCTTGCTAATTCTGCCTTTGGGTCCCATGTGGAGGGAAAAGAACATCCTGCTGGGACAGAGGGCAACCCTCAGATATACCTTCTGGAGTTGTTACGTGAGGAAAACAAGCTTCTCTCACTTGCACAACCTTTTTCAACTAATGCATGCAAAGACACTCCCTGTCTAGAGATGCCTGCCATTAATGCCTCTTTAACTGAGAGAAAGAAAAATTCCTGAGACACCCTATGGGACAATGAAAGACCTATAGCAAAAGAGCTAGAAGAGTACATCAATTATTCACAAGCATTAGGTGCTGCTACTTGTGGACATACATACAAATATGTACATAGATAAATATGTTGCATCTTCTTGTAGTTTAGTTGTTTAACTTAGCTGCAGGCTGACGTATGATAGAGTTCACATTTAAATCTTCAGAGTAAAACACTTTGAAAGCAAACCTATTAAGGTTAATAGAATGAACTTACAATGCCCATGGTTAAGAAGGAGAGGGGAGTGAGACACTCAGTAAATTGTTCCCCAAATAGCCTGTCACCTCTAGGTCTGCAGCTGAAGGCCTGCCGATGGATCATTCTGTTATCTTTAATAAGCTTAATTTTAAAGTGGTATGCACATCAAATGAAAAACACCAAATCCAGTTTTGTTGCTGTGATCCTGGATCTACTTTAAATGTGTTAAAAAAGAATATGTACAGCCCAAGAAGGTGCAAAGGCATTATATAAATACAACACTCATCTAAAAATGTCAAAAATTAAAAAAAAAATAAATGTGTTTCTTAGGCAAGTTCACTCACGAAAATGTACAAAGTATTTTCTAGAAAATGCATTCAGAATTGAACAATCACCAAGTCAGTTGTTTGGGGGTTTTATACCTAGTTCATGAGAAAACAGATAGCTATTTACTTAAGGTCAGATTTTCCAAGTGCCTAAAATGCAGATTAGAACCCTAGGAGATTTTTTCTGTATTTGATTACATTCATCCTTGGGCATTTCATCACCTTAGAAAATTAATCTAAAGATTTCAAGACAGACTACCACATCCAGCTGGGCTGCTTATGCATTTGCTGAAACATGCAGCACACTTCTACTCCTGCAGAACCTCTGGTTTTCCTTGCCTCCCCTTTAGGAAATTGTGTTGAGTATCAATCACATTTTCCTGGTGCCGTTTCATAGAATCATAAAATAGTTTGGGTTGGAAGGGACCCCAAAGATCATCTAGTTCCACCCTCCCTGCCATTTCAGATGTTTTAATTCCATTGGCCATTTCTCAAGTTGTTCCCTCCCCAGGAGTGCCAAGCCATGCCCTGGCTTCTACCGCAGGGTAGAAGGGACATTGCTAAGAGGTTTTTCACCATGATATCCAAATACCAACGAGGAAGATGTTTCAAATTGAGATTCAATATGTATAAACCCAGTCATGGGGGTATAATCACTAAAGATCACTAAAGCAACATTGTTATTCACATACCCAGGCTCTGCCTATGAACCGTAAAGGAGAGAGAGAAGGTTGACAGCACAGTGGGAGAAAGGAAAAGATGGGTAAAGTAACTTTAGCATAGAGCTCAAGGGTGTTCTCTCCCTCTGTGTATCAGAAGTGGCAAGTGGGACAGAAGTCGTAAGGGAAAACCAAGCCTAACAGCAGCTTGCACCTGCATAAGTACTTAAGGATAGTGGAATTCTGGTGAACTCAGTTGTAGGTTGATGTTAGCAGATGTTCATTTGTAAACTGAAGTTTATGCCATGTGCTTTGACATGTACTTTTTGCCTGACTTGTACTGTCTTATTAATCTTATCTGTGAAATCTGTTATGTAGACTGGGATAAATTCACAAACAGAACCAAGCTCTTAATTCAGTATATTTTGAAACACCAGATTGTACTGGCTTAATTATCGTTGTGTCATGCTACCTAGCGATTTTTGTTTAAACAAGTGCAAGTTTGTATTTAGCAATTCCTTAGCTCAGCACAACAAAGTATTTAAGCTTCAAAAAGGCTTAAAATTAATACTTAACCTGAACATGACTGTGGATTAGGATCTCTATATATTGTATGTTTCCTTTATTCTCATTTTCTCTTTCTGTAATATTTGTTTCCTCATGCCTTTCTTTTCCTCCTTGCTCCTCCCTAAGTTTTCTTTCTCTTCTATGAGTTAGAATCATGGAATCATAGAATCATAGAATCAGACGGGTTGGAAAGGACCTCTGAGATCATCAAGTCCAACCCTTGATCCAACCCCACTGTGGTTACTAGACTATGGCATTAAGTGCCACGTCCAGCCTCGTCTTGAAAACCTCCAGGGATGGAGAATCCACCACTTCCCTGGGCAGCCCATTCCAATGGCTGATTACTCTCTCTGTAAAGAATTTCTTCCTAATATCTAACCTAAACCTCCCCTGGCACAGCTTAAGGCCATGCCCTCTTGTCTTACTGCTGGTTGCCTGGGAGAAGAGACCAACCCCCACCTGGCTACAACCTCCTCTCAGGGAGTTGTAGAGAGCGATGAGGTCTCCCCTGAGCCTTCTCTTCTCCAGGCTAAACAACCCCAGCTCCTTCAGCCTCTCCTCATAGGACTTGTGCTCCAGTCCCTTCCCCAGCCTGGTTG
>VXAY01001847.1:171507-204072 GCA_013399855.1 Oxyruncus cristatus
CTGGCTCATGTTCAGCTTCCTGTCAATCCAAACTCCCAGGTCCCTTCCTGCCTGGCTGCTCTCCAGCCACTCTGTGCCCAGCCTGTAGCGCTGCAGGGGGTTGTTGTGGCCAAAGTGCAGGACCCGGCACTTGGCCTTGTTGAACCTCATCCCGTTGGAATCAGCCCATGGATCCAGTCTGTCCAGGGCCCTCTGCAGAGCCCTCCTGCCTTCCAGCTGATCGACACTCCCCCCCAGCTTGGTGTCATCTGCAAATTTACTAATGGTGCACTCTGTCCCCTCATCTAAATCATCAATAAAGATATTAAACAGGACTGGGCCCAACACTGATCCCTGGGGGACACCACCAGTGACCGGCCCCCAACTGGATGCAACCCCGTTCACCAGCACTCTCTGGGCTCGGCCCTCCAGCCAGTTCCTAACCCAGCACAGAGTGCCCCTGTCCAAGCCGTGGGCTGCAGCTTTTTCAGGAGAATGCTGTTCTACCCTTATTTTCCCATGGGCACTCCTACCTGAAATAATGGAGCAGAGTAACTTCAGCAAAGCTGATTGATATTATTTCCTGCCTCGGCAAGAAGTGGAGAAGGGAATACTCTTGCAAATATCACCTACTTAAGATGCTAAGGCAAAGAAATCTGTGTTAGACTCGAGGCTGTACACTGCAAATGGTGTATCCCAAGAAAAGTTAAAGTTCTTTGAAGGAAGGAAGAAATTGCTGACTCTCAATGAAATTATTTACTAAAGATATTTGTTCTGGGGTATGACTCCTGGCTCAGTTTAATATAATTTTTATACAGGCCACAATTATAAAAGGTACAGTTCTTTCGTTTTTGTCCCCTTGCATCCCATTTCCCTCATGTAGTTATACTCAGGCTTTTATCCCAGGTTTGTTATTTTAGGGCAGATGGAGCAATGACCTTAAAACTTCTTAAAGTTGAGGGGCTGTTAAAACATTCACAAATTGTTGCAGGCTGTGAATTATGTTTTTGTTTTTCCCAGATGCATAATTAGAGAAACTTATTTCAAAATGTAGTAGATTTGCATGCCCCAAGTAGAGGAATTGGTTATGAAATACTATTTTATAAGGAAAGGGAGAAACCTGGTAGGCCAATTTTAATTAGAGTTGAATTTTACTTCAACAGTTGTGCTCTGAGATTTAAGAACAAAAAAAAAAACAAAAAACCAAAACAAAACAACAAAAAACCCCCAAACGCTCAGTTCTGTAGAAAATAGAAAGTAAAGATTTAGTGTTGGATTATTTACTCCATTCTCACTATGGAATATATTTTACCATATATACTATAGGGCAAAATATTTATTTTGACAATGGCATGGCAGGTGTGAGGAAGAAGTAAATATAATGAGTACAGTAAATAACATACACACTACCAAAAGGCAGAAAACACACAGTAATAAGTCATTAAATTCTTTAATTCCTATGGTAATTTAAAAGCATCCTGTATGGTGGAATACAAGTTTGTCATCAGAGCACAATCTGTTGCCTCAATAGCAAATCAAATGAAGAGGACAAAATGAAAACACTTTAGAAAAGTCTCTGTCATTATGCAGAAACCCTATTCATAGAATACAAGACCAAGAAACAAGTTCAGTGCTATTTCTTGATAGGCTAAAATGGTATTTTAGTCTGTTTTGCAGAGGAAAGGATGCTTTTCAAAATTTCAGAAAGTAAATAATGAGGATCTATACTCATGAAATCACAGGGAAAGGTGAGAAAAAGAGAATTTGGTCATCCCTCCATCATCATGGCTAGGCTTCGTGAACGAAGATTTGAGAAGGACTCTACCCACACTGGCCACTAGTGCGTTGATGGCTAAAAAGGCCAATGCGAGACAGACAAGTCCAGTTGCAAAAGGCACAGTGGAAAGTCTCCTTAGGTGGTACTGGCAAGACTCGGTTCTTTCTGCGTTGTCTTTTCTCCTCAGAAATGATTCTGCGAGTGATCTCAAAGGAGGCAGCAGCATTATAGATAGTGCGTCTCCATGTCTCCTGATTGGAGGCCAGAGTAGACCAATGATGATGATCAATATGGCCAAGGCTGAGATATTGTTTCAGGGAGTCCTTGTATCTCCTCTTCGGGGCTCCTCTCTTGCAAGTTCGCCATAAAGCACAGTCTTGGGGAGGCAGCAGTCCTCCATCCTGGAGACGTGCCCTGCCCAACGCAGCTGTGATCTCAGCAGCATGGCCTCAGTACTCGTGACCGCAGCCAGTTCAAGAACAGACGCGTTAGTCACATAGTCAGTCCAGTGGATGTTTAGGATTGTACGGAGGCAGCGCTGATGGAAGGGTTCTAAGAGTCTCAAGCGGTGGTGGTAAATGACCCATGATTTGGACCCGTACAAAAGAGTAGACAAAACAATGGCTCTGTAAACACTAATCTTTGTACTCTTTGTACTTTTCTTCAGATGTCATCCCTAGTAATTTCTGAATTTACAGCTCAGTTTTCATGTTGACAGAGAAACAGGTTTCTTCCAGTTTGATGATAATGACAGATGGAAAATCTAGACTCACATGTTAAAGACACTGGAGAATCCTGGAAAAACTCACTTTCAAAGCTTTTCAGTATGGGAAAACAGAGTCATTAAGTATTTACAATCAGTCTCACACAAGTTGCGTGTACATGAGTATTTTAACACTCAACTGAAATAGGGAGAATGGAGTTTGGGTTTGAAGGGCAGAGGCCTAGCAGATGAAAGCTTTGACAAGCAGTATCAAAGAACAGGGAAAGACCAATTTATCCTTGACATAGGTAATGTCTGGCTTCCTCTAGTTGAAGAGCAAGGCACTAAGCTTTGTTGTGCATCAGCTTGCTAGTATCAGAACAAAGTGCAAATCCAACTATGTTAATTCAGCAAAATATAATGCAGCAAATTTACTGTTGGATTATTTTTTTAGCATGAAGATCTTCTTATAAGCAAAAGTTAACACACTATCTATTGAACTAAGAATCCATTTTTACTCCAGTTACTGCTCTAGCGGTCCAATAGTGCACAATGACCTCATTGATACAGAAAAACTTAATTGATGGTGCAGTTACATTTTTTATACAAAATGGCCTAATACCAATCCTGGTCATTGTTTAGGTGTACGTTTGGGTCCTAAGGTTGGCTGTTTCTGTCTCCTTTATCTCATGGTGATGGTGGGAAGTCACATCATTAGCATTCTGAAGTGCTTGTTGGGAGGACATTAATGGTGGGATTTTCTTCCTCTTCAGTCTTAGGTCTTCTTGGGACTAATTTTGTTGATTTTCTCATCCCAATCTCGTTTTTCTTCATCGGATCCCAGCTGAGGTTTGAAAGTTGCACAAAAACTTCACTTAATCAAAGGCCTGCTGTTGTGTACACAGGGACAACGGGATCTGTCAGTCCTTCACTGTCTCTGAGACTCACCAAGCAGAAGGCTATCAACTTAGACACCAGTCAGGTGGCTGCTGGCAAGCATTAAGCCATCTAGAAATAGCTTAGGCCAATGAAAACCCAGTTAAGTCCTGAGACCTTGTTCTGTCAGGTCGATGTAAAGCTGTAGCCCTTTATTAGTGATTGCAAAAAAAATCATATTCACTGTCCTAAAGTGGCTGAAATAACTTTTACTGGGCTACAGTTTATGCCATATATAATTGATTAATGTATGAATCAGCCCGTATAAAGATAAGACGGCTTTTAAAGAATGAGTGTTTGGAGCTTTTCCCCAAGGTGATATCACAATGGCTGTCATTCACATTATCTCTGCAGTGCAGCGGGTCGTATGCTCAGGAAGTCTGTCTCTTGTTACAACTGACTTTGATTTTAAAAACAAAGAAAGTAGCTCACAATATGCTCTTTTTAGAAATTTGTTTTCTGTTGCAAACACAGCTCCCCTTCAGTAACTTCATCTGCAACTCCTGTAGAGGGATGGACATAACAAATACAACAAACTACCTTGAAAAATGAACAATAATAATGAGAAGTAAAGTGTAAGTTTAATGAAATAGGAAATCTGACTTCCTTAGTTCCAGGATTCACAAAACTGTTTAATGTGTAGCAC
This sequence comes from Oxyruncus cristatus, assembly GCA_013399855.1. Classification (NCBI taxonomy): domain Eukaryota; kingdom Metazoa; phylum Chordata; class Aves; order Passeriformes; family Cotingidae; genus Oxyruncus; species Oxyruncus cristatus. Next base: position 175,549 of record VXAY01001847.1, read on the forward strand.
CTCACAGTGGATAAAAGTTGCCCTGAGCCTTTCCTAGAATGGTTACACAAATTAAGATCCTCAGTATGATTGAAAATCCCATTCCTCTGATGATGGAAGGGATCTCAGAGGTCTGCAGTGTGTAAAATCCAGTAAGTAAAGAACTCTGTCAGAATAGGACATTGACTACTCTTGTACTGGATTACTGTATAATGAATGTGATGCTTGTTTCACTAAGCTCTTTTGGTAGTTAAAAAGAAACTGAACCTCCAAATTAGTTCACCTCAACTGACAAAAAAGAGTACAATAGCTGCCAATCCCATGGAACTGCAGCCTGTCACAAAGAGCTCAAATTTCAGCGTGCTCACTTCCAACCTTCCAGCTGACAGCATAGTATTACTTTGCCTTTTGGGTGCCTGATGGTGACAAGAAAATTCAGGATGTATGTAGAGCACATAATAACAGTACCATCTAGCAGGAACTCTGCTGGAGCTGCAGGATCAGGAAACATTTCTTTGCCTATCCAGTGGGAGTTTCAAGACCACTTCAAGTAAGTGAACAGTCAGGTTAGAAAGAGAGAAAGGAAACTAACCACAAAGAAATTGAAGTTTATTGAAGCATTTAGTATTCTTACACAATCTTTCATGCTTTAACCACTGCCTTAGAAACGAGATGAGCACGACATGATCAGTGGACAGATCTCTCAGTTTGTCCAGGAATGGGCGTGTTTGAATCAAATGGAGAAAAGGCTGGAAAGTACTGTTTAATCCTCCTGAGTACAGAAAAAGTGAATACAAGAGACAGAATATTTCTGTTTGCATTTTAAAGATACATGTACCAAGAAGTCTGACATCCTGGCTATTTGTCTTCTGAAATGACAGTATTAGAACATCTTCTCCCCCTCCACTCTCCATCCCATCCATTCACTTCAGATTTTTCCACAGTCAGAAGCTATACCACTGTCTAGATCTGTAAAACACCATGTGTTGCTCTTTCCCTCGCTTTGGCTTAGAGCCAACACTCTGACTGTTTTGGACAAAGCCATTCATACCACCATTGCTCCTGACAGAATAAATGATAATTACTGCTCATTTGTCTCCTGCTACTGAAGCTATGTAAATTGGACCATGGCACCACTCAAGTGAAGACAAATTTTGCCAGTTCCCATTTATAATTCATTTTCACAGCAACTTCTCATCAGCAAGTGGTGTCCACACAGTGATGAAAAGTGGTCTTAAATTTGAAATTTTAATAGTGTTTACTTAAAAATGCTAATACCACTGCCAAAGACCATTGGGAGGGTATTAATCCTCCTCCCAATATATTTTAAAACCTATTTCTATAGTAAGCAGATCATGAAACATTTTAGCCTCAGTGATTATTTAAAACAAGCTCAGTTAGTCAACCCTAAATTTCCAACAGCAACAAAACAGAATTTGACTCCTTAATTAAGCCTGCCTTCAAAGTTTGAGTCAGAAGAGGATCTGAGTGATGAAATAACACTGAAGCCAGCTACTAAGGCACTTATCTGGAAGCCCAGATTATTGTCTGTAATGCAATGAATTGATCATTTGTTAAGTGACTTTGACAAAATGCTCAGAGCTGAAAAAAAAAAAACAACTGCAAAAAAAGAAACATCTATTAAAGATTCTACACAGAATAACTTTTGGTAGAGCAATATATTTGGTATAAGTAAAGAATGTAGCAGTTCTTTGCTTTGTCTCCGTTAATCTTTTGTGTCTCATCTTCATGCTTTATTACATCACCTCTTCTGTCACAAACCACCAAAGCTCCCTTCTGCTCACCAAGAAGAACAATCAAATAAATATTTTCAAAAAGAGCTTTGTGTATGTATTTCCATGAGCCAATTTCTTTTTTTCCCCTCATACAAACTTTGAACTTACTTGTCTTTAAGAAATAAGCATCTTTCACACTAATGAATGCTGTAGATGCAAAAGATTACAATACCTTGTAAAAAACGATGAATCAATAGTATAGAGTATTATATTTACCATTAAAAGAGAGCCACATCTGATTTACTTTGCTACTTTATGCTAGATCAAAAAAAAAAAAATCCAAAGCAACAAACCAAAGAATTAAATATCATAGAGGTAAAAGTTAATTTAACTGCGTGTAGAATAGAGTTATTATATCTGAAGTCCCTGATCGTGAGGAATAATAATCTTTTATTTTACGAAAGGGACAGTAGAACTGCTTAAGAGCAGTCAGAATCCCTCATGTATGTATTATCACACCAAACAGCCAGTGCCTCAACAATATATTTTCTCTACTATTTTCTGTAGTTCTCAGCCCTGATTTAGAATGAGGAGCTCCCTGGTCCTGAACCACTGTCATCACCTAAATCTCAAGTAGGCGTCAAGACAGAGTGTTGGTTCTGTTGCAGAGTGTAAATGGAGATGGTTGCAAATGGAAAATTACTGATTGCTAAATAAGCAATGCCTAAGTGGTCTCTAAAATGAAAACCTTCCCATACTTCAAAAATTAATCTATTTTAAACACTTCTATTGCTACAGTTAACTAAAAATCAAATTAATAAAATGCCACCACTTCAGAAAAAGGAAATGCACTCTGATGGATTTAGCTGATATTAACAATCACAACACCAGATATATCCATATATCTCACTTAAAGCCATATTTCTCATCTAAAACCACATGATAATTATAGGCAAAGTTTCTTACCTCTGTTCACAAAAAATTAAGACCAAACCACAACAAAACAACAGACCCCACTTCCCCTCAAAAAAAAAAAAAAAAAAAGAGAAAAGAAAAAACAACCCACCAAAAAAGGCAAAAACCCGACCAAAACCAAACCAAAGGATATCCCAAGAATTTAAAGAAGATTAATTAACATTTTGGAGATTCAAATTTGAAGGTGTTGCATTCTGTAAGGATTTGTTACGTTCTGACTAAGTCTATGGAGAAATAAGGCCTCAATTACATTAGTCATGATGCGCAATGCTGCATAAATGTTAACATAATTTCCTTGAACTCTACCCTTTAAACCTGCTTGAGATTTTAAATCTGGGCAACTTGCCTAACAAATATTTGTCACAAGGTGCTATCAAAAGATTTATGCTTTAATACACTTCCAGACATTTTTCTTCTAAACTGTTCTCAGTAACATTTTTGCAATATCTTTTCTGAGAGAAGTTGTTTTGTTCCAAGGTGGGAGCAGGCACAGAGTGCCAGCACTAACATCACAAGCAGAAACTTTCACTGTGCCCAGCAATTTGAAACAAGGGACTCTGAAGGTGTACGGAATTTGTGCAGGAAAGGGTATGAAGTTGCCTTATGAGAGCCCTCCACTACCTTTTTCATCTAAATAAAGGAGGCTATGTAGAAAAACATGCTGGAAAAGCCAGTTTTCCCTATTTTTGCTACTGTCATGCATCAGTAAAGAGATTTTTTAAAACCAAACAAAACATAAACCCAGAGCATGTTACGAGAGAGAGACACCTTTATAGTCAGTGAGTAGCAGCTATACTCATTAGTGTTGTCTCCCTACCTTTGAAATTTGTTCTTTGTTCTTCACAGCACAGACAAGAGAGCTCATGAAATCTTCGCCAAGCTACAAAAGCTTGCCAGTTAAAGCCCACATGGAAATATTATGAAGAAAGGAACAGTTATAGTAATGACAGATGGACTGTACATAACAGATAGCAATTTACTTCTTCAAGGGTAATTACGAAAGTTGTTGGAAAATAATCAGGCCCTTATTCGGCCAACCAGGAAGATAGAAGGCAGCTGTACAAATACCAGTGCTCATTATGAAGCGCAGCCAAAAATGAGAGCTGAGGCTGAACTGGGCATCCTGGAAAAAGTTGTCTAAATGCGTCATTGCTTGCTGGTGGGACTATTCAAAGGTGGTCACACAAGTATTTGGAAAAGGATATTCAGAGAGTAATTACAGTGGTTATTGATGTAGATGTATCAAGGGGCATCACAGGGCTTTGTCTGGGGCCCTGTTGGTGTTTGCAGAAGTACCGAGAAGGATGAAATAGAGAGTATGTTTTTTTACATTTTCTGGTGATCTCAAGGTGGATGTAACTGCAAGCACACAACAAGACTGGGACCAGAATTAGAAAAAACAAAGGCAATTACATGACAAGAAGTACAAGTTATAATTCTCCAGGAATGGTCAAGTTTCACTCATAAGACAGCAACCTATATGCTTAACCATGGGGAAAAATGGGTATTAGAGTAGATTTTAAAAATGTGAATCGATAGTGATCTCCTATTACAAATAAGAAGACATGCAAACGAGTGTGCTGCCTGTCATAAGGACATATTTTCACATCAGTCAAGAAACTGAGATAGATGCTCTCTAGTGGAGTTTTCTGGGCAGTTTTGGGCATGTTCATTAATAAAGATGGAAAACAGCTGGGTGTAACAGAAGCCTAGGAAACATATCTGAATAACTGAGGGTTGTAAAGACTAGAGAAAAGAATGCTTAGAGTTAACACCATAACTGTTCAAATATGTAGCAGGCTGTAGAATAGAGGAGAAACATGTCCTGCTTCTCCTTCTCCACAATGAATAGGACATGAACGGGTTTGAACTACTGCAAGTAAGATTTATAGTAGCTACTGGGAGAACAAATAATGATGGTTAAACAGTGTAATACAGTGCCAGGCAAGACTGGGGGTCCTTCACCAATGGGAGATTTTAAGAACAGGTTGTCTCCCTGGAAATGGTTTATGCACAACTAATACAGCCTTAGGAGATGACAGATTTTATTTTCCTTGATTTTATCCTTCTTATGTGCACACATATACCATGCATCCTATGCATATTCATGTTTGAAAAACAAATTAACTTGATCAAATTTGATTAAATTAGTTTGATAATTTCACAATTCTCCTCTGCTCTTTCAAATCTTCCCCTACCACTACTCACTTTCCATATTTTTTGGAATCTGTTTCATCTCCTTTATTCCCTACTTCCCTCTTTCTTTCTTAAAAAGGGTCATTTTTTCCTCTGAAAATGTCAGCTACTAGGCAAATGCACAAAAAACTTAGAGACCAATAATTTGTGACCTGGAAGAATGAAGGGCAGGAACACAGGATTTATTTGTCCAATTTGTTCTATCCTTCAAGTCACATTTTTTTTCGTGTTCAGTAATGTTTTTTAAAATTATTTCCACCAGTGAATTCCTCTCCTTTCCTGTTCTTTAACAGTCAGAACAACTTGATTGCCTGTCACTTCATGACAAGTCTGATCAGAGACTGCTGCACCCCCACCTTGCAGTTCTCCTGCCAAACTAAAGCCTGTCCATTGCTCCACATCTCTCTCCTCTGCTGTAGCTTTGATCATCTTAGGCTCCCAGTACAGTCAGGAGAAGCACAGAGGCATTTCCAGAGGACAAGTGAGCCTAGCTATGGCTCAGATCTTCCCTCTGGAAATCCCTCTCTCCCCTGACTACAGAGCAAGCCTAGGGCTTAAATTGTGAACTTGCCTCTGGAAAGTACCATACCCTGAAGAAAAACACGTTGAATTGCCCTCAGAACCATCCTTTCCTTCAAGACAGTAAGTTTTCCCCTGAGGCAGGGACATCCTCTTGCTGTCACCTAGTTGGCACATGCTAGATGCTACAGGGAGAAGGAGGACATTTTGATTTTTAGAGAATGTCTAGCCTTGTTTACAGAGCTCCTACAAATAACTGAATAACTGAAAAGAGTATAGCACCCTAATGAAGGCCTTCTAATCAGAGATTCCTCCTCACAGGTGACAAGGCCCTGATGTGGGAACTGGAGAGCTGCTGACAGCATTGCCTGGAAAACAGCAGAAGCTAAATGGGGCTACTAGTCTTTGAAGCATGGAGCCCTGAAAAAAGCCTACAGCAATGCAAAATGTTAAGTACCTTCTCAGTAGAGAGCAAGCACTTAATGAAATGGGAACATTTGATAGCCCAATAAACAGATAAATAAGACAGGCAGCTATGGATTACATAGGTTTCTGGTGACATGATTAATCATGAGAGCACAGCTCATCTGGATAAGATGGACTAAAATCTCTTTGTTGATGGCCTTGTAATTTATAGTGTCTGCATGACAAAACAGGATTTTCAACAACACATACTAACAGGATGTTTTCCTTTTTTCCTTTTTTTTTTTTTTTTTTTTCCTGGCAGAGCTGTATCAAACAAAAAATTGAAAATGTCAGTTATTTTTCTCTACAAGAAGAAGATCCTTTAATCATTCAGATTCTGTTTCCTTGATGGCTGAGTTTAACAGTTAAGCTTTTTGGATGAAAAAATGTACATAGATTTAGAATTTCTCATTATGGTGCCATGTTTCTGAATGACACTTTTCATACCAAACAATAAATAATTCTTGGGGCCTTTCTTGCCCTCTATTAAAAGAAGAACTGAAAGCATATTCAGCAGGATATTTCCATTTCTCAGGAAGAAGCACATGCTCAATCAATCATTGGTATGAAAATTTTCTGAAAATTTCACATCTACAGTTGCACTACCACTTGTGGTGACTGCGAAAGTAGTCATGGTAGTGGGTTTTTATAACTATCACCTCTACTACTCTTCATAGTAATTGTGGCCATTGACAAATGACAGCAGCCAGAATTTTCTGGTTGTGTTAAAACTGCTTGCAGTGTCTACATAAATGAAAGAATATAAGCACTAGTTAATGTTGAGGCAGAAATTACTCAGTTTAACAGGAATTTTGAAGTTTCATTTAAAAATTCTCTTTGAAGTCACCTATAAAAATGAAATTTAATTTTTGAGTCATGAAGTTTTCATGTCATCAACGAAAATTAGGTTGGTACAAAAAAGAGTTACAAATTAAACTATTAATAATTTTGACAGCTAGAAAAACGTAACCTGATCTTTCTTCAAAAGAAATCTAAACCACTCCAATTCCTCACCTTGTTTCAACTATTGTTTCTCATCTGGTCATGAGTTTCCTTTTGAAAATGTTAGCCTCAATTTGTCTTTTTTTCATGGCAAATAACATAAATAAATAAATCAAAGAGCCAAGTCCGAGTTCTAACCTCTGGCGATGTTTACATTTTATGTCCAGAAAAGAAAGCTCTCATGCCATTGAGTGTGACAGGTGGCATATTGTCTTTTCCAATATAACTGGTTTGCCAGCAGAGGAGATTCTTCCCTGCTTTCCTACACAGTTATGTGCTTGCTAGACATAAGTGGCTCCATGAACTGACAGCCTAGCAGCAGAGGTAATTTTTTGGTTTTTGTATTTCCCGCTATGTACAGTAGCTTTGTTCCACCTCTGTATGCCTACGAAAGTGGTCTTTCATCAGCACACCCCCCAGCATTCCAGATTTTAAAACATGGAAATAAAAAAAAACAAAACCAAAAAGAAACAGAAGAAAAGTCTCTTGCAACTGACATTACTATCCCCAAAAGGTACCAAGGACCACCATGCACCTCAGACTAAGAATTACAAAGTGTTAGTGATACCTTTCCCTCACTCTCCGACTTACTGGTCATCACATCAGAATGCCTCACTTCACATCCAGTGGTGAAGACCTGTTGCCCCAAAACTGCTGTGAATCCTTGGAAGGTTTTGCACTGGACTACGTGTCACATGGCATTTTGATACACATTGCTTTGGAAACAGAATCTATTGAAAAGATAGATAGCTGAGCATTTTATGCCCCTGACACGGATATATAAACACACACACATATATAAACACACACACACATATGTACTAAGGTACAAAAAAAAAGAAAAGTGAGCTGCTGATTTCATTTGAATGGAGATGGTTTTGTGCTCTCTGCTGACTCAAGAGATAAAAATTCAGTGTTTACACACTGTTTTCAACACTCGGGTTCACGGGTAATATTCTTGTTTTATGACCTGCATTCATTCATGTATTTTGCAGCAGTCTTAATGTCAGTAATTACCTGGCTCTTTGCATTTTGTAGCTGTCTTGTTCTTCCAGGGAACCAAAAAGAAGATGGAAACTATTAGAAATACTCATCTCTTACATTATCAATAGATCCTCTTCAGCTGTAGCATTCTCCAAATGTGCAAACACAGAATTCATGAATTGTGTATTGATATAAATTATTGAAATCACAAACGATTACAGTTGTACCATCCTCTGCTGCAATATTAATAAATGGGATTTGTGTGCTATAGCAAGTGCAATAAGAATGTGCGTTTCTCTGGCAAGTTCTCTGCTAACTCTGAATTTTAGGTGAGGCAAATAAACCATTCTTCCCTTTCCTATCTACATTTCCGTTTGTAGTCTTTCCAAATTCTAGTTAAAGTGCAACATACATGAGCACAACAGCTCTAAGGGAAATTCAGAAATGAGACTTCAGGTCACTTCTACTTGAAGGGCTGCCCAGGTTGTGTTTTGTTGTCTTTCAGATCCCCTCAGCAGTCACCAATCCCTGCCTGCTGTGTTCATTAAAAAGCACACAGACATGCACCTCCCTACCCTTTTAAGAATATTGGAAGGTTGGCAAATGCCTGAATGAAGTTTGCTGATGATTATTCCTTCAAAGCTAGATCTCCAGGGGGTAGCAATAGTAGGCCAGTAGGAGAAAGCTGCTCTTGTAATTGCACCACAGTTAAGGCTGGCAGGTCCTGAACTACCCACACTTGAAAATCTGGCAAAGTTCCTGTGGGGTTAGTGCTATACTGTCTGGATTTTAAGGTAATAATTTATTTTTGCTATGCACAAAATTAATGGGAAGTTTAAACCACATACATGCCATTACACTGTCATATTGTATGTACAGGATGAGAGGGAGTGCATACTACAAACATTTCAGCTTCTTGGTATTTGTTTCACAGTTTATAAGGGCTAGAGACACTGGTCAAGATGCAATTGTTCAGTTGGCCAGTGGGTAGTGGGGTCAATGTGACTACATCAGTTTTTCTCTGATGTCCTACTAAGCTCATAAGAATGACAAAAATAACTCAAAGCAAGGAAAAATAAATGAGAGGTGTAAAAAAAATTATAAAGGCAAAAGGGATAAAAATATATAATAAAAATAATAATGAAAAAATTAGAAAATTTATTATCTACTACCATGTGTAGCTTGTCTGTTGGCATCCCGTCAAGGTAACTAGTGCATGTGTGAATTGGGATTTTAGTTTAGAGTTTATGGAACACCTCACCATTGTTTGAAGCTTTGCAGCCCTTACCAGAACAGCAATACTCTTCTGTTTGCCAGAATATGAGCCCCATTACAGCAAGCTTGATCTTTTATTGAAAGTAGTTGTCACCTTTTTTCCTTTCCTTATTCTGTGGAAGATATTCATGTGTCACTTAGATGTCTTCCACCTCCTGAAGTTGGTGTGCAACACATGACTACCGTTACCACAAAACTGCATCAGAAAATAGTTTGAGAGTACAAATTTCACCCACCCACTCAAGTGGTCCAGTCTGCAGGACCAGACTAAAGCTAGTCCAAAGAATAACCCTCCTAGCCCTCCACAAACTCACACCTTGAACCAAGCAAACGGACTCAAGATCTCCATATCAACTCCTTAAGCCCACAGATCTACTTGCTTTACGCTACATTACCTGTTAAGGTAGACATAACTTTTGCTGAACTGTCATTTTCTTGAAAACACCATTCTGTGGCTTTGTGCTCAATGCAAATAAATTTAAGAGCTTCCTTTCCAGGTAGCTATTTGGATATGAAAAACCTGCTCACATTGTGGCATGTGTTTTTTCCCCACTTTCTACCTCGTGTAGCTAGTCAAGATCAATCCTGCACGCTGGTTATAGCCCCTGTGACCATATCCTCTTTATAAAAAGTCCATTACCAGTTAATAAAGATTCAAATTTTGGATCCCATATCTTTTAAATGCAGAGAATGCTAAGAATTGAGGCCCTTCATGTCTGGCTTCTGAATTGCATTCCCTTGTGAGCTGACAAACCTCCAGAAGAAACATCACATAGTCCAGTTACTCGGCACCTTTAAAATCAGAACTGCTCAGGAAAAGAGAAAGTAATCACACCATCTACCCAGATTTAGATGCCCTCTATAGGCAATGGAGAGAAGTAGATACTCTCTAGAGACCAATTCCGCACAACTAAATTAGGCTCCTTTTCCGAATTGCCCTCCAGAGAAGTATTTGCTTTCCACTGACAATGGAGGGAGTCCAGGGAAAGCATCTGACAACGTAAAATCGCGCCAATCATGTTGTGTGAATATCCCTCTGTGCCAGGGTTAAAGACAACCATACTACCATAAATATGGCCACCGAAAAGTGACACATACATGGATGCCATTCTCTCCCTTTATTGTCCCGTCTCTGTTATAAAAGGTGTCTCTCTTTCCCAAAGCATCTCAAACCATCATACCTCTCCTCATTTCATTTGAGAATCCCCCTCTTCTCCTCCTCTCCTTCCCCCCTCATCCGTTATGTGATTGATGGGAGAGAGTCACTAAAAGTCACTATCTGACCACTTATCTCACCTTGCTCAAATTTGCTCAGCATGAAATTCTAAAGCACTGGCTCTTTTACTAAAAAATAAAGATGCAATGCAGCATGGTGGTAACAGTTCCAGTTGGAAAAAGATTTCAAGCATGTTTTTTTCTCTCTGAAAAACGCACACCTTGAGCTGAATCTGCCAGCAAACCTGTAGTGAATTTGCTCAATTGTTTTCACTGAAAAGTCAGGGGGAGGAAAAAAGCTTGAACTTTCCAACAACAATAGCACAAAAGCTGCAAATTTTTCTACTGAAGTGAAACTCCCATAATTTTTTTTGTGTGGGTTGTTTTTGTTTAGTTGGAAGCCCTGAGAGTTTGGCTTCATAGACAGCCTGATGTGTTTCACAGATCTAGCAAGTCACGAGCAAAAGCTATTAATCAAAGTTCCATTCAAAACTGAGGCACATATATAACAGGACTTTAAAAAAAACCAAAACGATTTGTAATACAGGCAAATATAGTCAAAATATCATAAGCACCCACCTGCACGAATAACAATCAGAGACAAAAAGGACTTATGTCTTGATTGTATTAGAACCACGATCTGTTAGACTTTAGTCTCAATACAAAAAGACAACTTTGCAGAGAAGCTAAAACTCTGTTTTAATACCAGTTTTTCATGAAGAAATGAAGCCAATGGTCATTTCGAAATTATTTCTCTGGTTCTTACGCTTTGCCAGTAGTAGAAATGGCTGTCAAATATTACACCACAGACAGAGGTGACACAAGTAACTATGAGTTTAAGGACAAATTATTTCAGTAGTTGAACACTGTGCTTTGTAGTGAGGACTTTAAACCCTTCTAGTAAACTGGCACGGCTGGTTGAGCTTTTTGCTTTCATGTCAAAAAATAAATAAATAGCATAAATTGGCCTATGGCAAAGTTCATTTAATTGTATATATGGCCCCTGAGCGTCCCCACATGAAAATTACCATATAATCTAAGATAGTGTTGACCTTTCACCCAGTAGTCCAGCAGCTAAGTGCCCACACCCATGTGTGGCTCTGCAGGGACATGCTGTGTGGTTAAATTCAGTACAAAGACCCCAGCACTAAGCACAGAAGTCTTACAGAAACCGGCATCCAAGATATGCTACTTTCCTTTTGAGTTCCTCTGGATATAGGTTATTACACAACTCATTAAAATCTGTTTCCTATAGGAAGTTTTAGCTGTAAATTCTGAACAGTAAAGTTTAGGTAAAGTCTCTGTATTATTCTATTTTCCTTGTGAAGCTTTTTAAAGTTACTTCAGTACCAGATCTGGAAAACTTCCAGTGATCTTCAATAAACTCCTTTAATTTTATCCTTCCTTCCACAAAGTGAAATTTAGGACTGAATTCATTTTACATTTCTGTAAGGTTATAGTAGAGATAAATCTGGCCAATATGTATTCACTGCTCTGCTAAACACATTACAGTAGTTTTCTTGTGATATTGCATGAAGTGCCAAAAATAACTTGTTTTTCCAGTGTCCTCATCTACTTTTACAACAAATATAGTTGGTGAATGTAAATTAATGGTTATTACAGCATCTGCTCTGCATTTCACTTACTTTTATAGTGAAAGGCTGACTAGACTTTTTATTTTGATATTGTAATGGTAACACACCTGCTGGAGCCTGCTGTATTGCTACTCTAGGGAAAGATGGTTAATCACATTTTCCGCCTGTTAAAAATAGAAAGATTTAGATTTAGTATTGTCTTCTATGAGGTTCTTTAAACATCTTATCAAAGCTTTCCAAAAAAACAAACAACTCGGTTCTCCTTACTTCCCACCAAGAAAAGGTCTGCCAAAACTAACTTCTTGGAGAGTGAGTCCAGTCTAATAATGTATTTTATATCTAGAATCATAAACATTTTAGCAACTACAGTTATAACAATAACATCAATTATGACTTCCTTACAAGTGATAAAATGCCACTTTAGAGGAGGACTAATGCAGTGTGAACTGTAGGACTTAAGTCGAGCTCACAAACTACAATGTGTTTTTACAGAGAGAAAACTGCAGTCTGTAACTATTGGCAAAACCTGAGGAAAGCTCCATTTCTCTTCATTTCAGCAAGGAATGGAAAAAAAAAAATTGAAGCCAAAAAGTTAAACTCACAGCTGGTTTATGAGCCAAATTGTTATGCATGTACTTCATATAAAAGCAGGTACTAAGAATGCTGTTGCCTCGCTGACAGGTGAATGGCTAATGGATTGGCAAGGGAGGACACTACTAGTAATAGCTGATAGGTGGTCTGGAAGAAGAACCAGGAATTCTGCCCTCCTATGATGGAAGGGGCTGGGGTAAAAAAAAAAAAAAAAAAGAAAAAAAAAGGAGAAAGAAAGGCAAAAAGGAAGATAACAGAGTTAGAGCCTTAGTTGGGTTCTGTTTGCCTTGGCAATAGGTAATTTCTGTGGATGACATGGAAGGATCTGGTTAATGTGCCTTTTAGTCACCACTCAAAAGAATAAGGAACAGGTGTTGATGACATGAGAGTCCTGGAGGGACTATGGCAAATGAAAAGCAGCAGTGATCAGGAGCCTACACTAGGAACAGCTGCTTGATGGGGACCATAAAAAAAAAAAAAAGAAAGAAAGAAAAGAAATAAAGAAAGAAACAAACAAAAAAACCCCAACCTGGAGTAGAGCAAAGTGTAATAAAGGAACAAGAGCAAAATAAAGTCAAAATCTGGAAATAGGAGACAACGCCAAAGCCAATAAAAATTGGCCAACGTTACAATTATCAGTGGAGCCATTACAAATCCCCAGTACTAACCGTAACAGCTTTGCACCATTTTCCCAGGTTTCTGGGACTCCCTCCTCTTGCACAGACTGCAGCAGCAGGTCCCTGTTCCAGCATGCCTCCTACCACCCAGTGTGAATTAGGAGCCTCATTTTACTGCCTCCACCTAGACAAGAGGGAGGGTGTTTATGTTCTGCGTGTAGGAGACTGTTTTGAAAGCTACATTCAACTGCACAAAATTGACTTCCATATAGTTTCAGGCAAGTGTTTCCCTCCACTAAAGTAATTGCATTGTGTAATCTATCTTAGAGTAACAGACCCACCAAGCATCTTGGGTACTTTGGACTAAATTGAGGGGAATAAAAATAACCAAACACAAACACCTTACAATCTTTTCCAGCATCTGAAGCGTACAATTTGCATTCCAGTATATCCTCTAATGGCTGTGTCCTGTAGTGTTTACCTGTATAATGTGTTGTTTGCATTTATTTCTCTTATTGTTAATGCTAGCATGAGGCATAATTCATTTTCTCAAAGTATATGGAATTACATGGCTATAAAGAAAAAAGTAAATAAAAGAGATGTAGGATTGAGTCTGAAAGTTTGCTTTCATAGTGAAACTAATATGAAACTAGCCTAGCTCTATTCATACTCAGGCACAATTCCCTCTTTAAATAAACCCACCCCAGCAGCAAGCTTATATCTTAAACTGTAAGTACTTCAGGTTGGAACTGCTGGTATTTGTGTAGTGCCAGAATAATATAACTGCTGTTTTCAAACACTACCATAGTAGGGATGAATCCTATGAGTAAAAATAGCTAAATAGAAAGAAGAATAAACTGCCTATGGATGGGAGGGGGGAAAAAAAAGTAATGAGCATACCAGTCAGGCAACTATCAAGAAGGTTGAGGACTCTTCTGGGATAGGAATGGTAAATGGCATCCTAGTGTTTGTCTGTAATATCTATGTGTAATTTGAAGGCCAGTGCAAGATCTGTTAAGAGACCTGAGGGTGTTACAGTAATGCAAATAAAAGCAGCTTCTACTTAGGGGCTCTAACCATTAATGATGATTCTTTTTTTTGGTAAATAAGTATCTAACAATAAATGTTTTGTTAAAATAGCTGTACTGCAAAATTATAAAACAAAAAATAAAAAATAGCTTTATCAGCAGAAGGAAGGTGTTTTTCATATGCTTGTAATGGAATTGGCTTATAAAATACAGGGTGAAGAAACATGAAAGAAAAAAATCTGGGTTGATTCTTCTTGAAAGGCAGCATACTACATTATAAAATATTCAATCCATGACCAAAATAAGACACCGCAAATGCCTAGCAACAAGGCATTTTGGAGACTAGAACAGTTACTTATAACCAGGAACAATTTTTCAAAGGCTTCCTCTTCACCAGTTCAGAGCAGGCAACTTGTTTTATCAATGCAGCAAGGCTAAATGCTTCAGGCTCTTCTACAAAGTCACCAGATTGTTCCTGAGGTCACTGTCCAAGGCAAAACCAGCAATTTCAGAGAAACAGTCTCCAAAGAGCATTTGCTTGAGTGTAAATTAAAAGATCCGCTCAAAAGCTTTAGTTCAAAGAAAGTTGATCTACTGAGGAATAATTGTAAAAGTTGTTGTTGGAAGAGAATATTCCACTTGATGAAAGAGGCTGATACAACAGTTGGAAATGAATCCAGTCTCCTGGATCTCCCAGGGACTACTGGCTACTGCTTTGCTTTGTTTCCACTCAGACATCTGTTAAATTGGTATTATTTTTCTTACATACTTCACAGTAATGCTTAATTCCTTGCTTAAAAGGTGACCACAGATTGTAAGGGACATTGTGCTAGAAAAGCACATTCTATAAATGAAAACTTAGTCTACAGCTCTCCTGAGTTCTCCTCTATCCAGGACTTGCATTTCATTTACAAAAAGCTATATTGTTTCGAGCAGTACTTGGAATATGGAAAACATATGGGTGTTTCAAGAAGTTTTCCGCTCTATAAAGCTACATGAGAGTTGTAGCTCTAGCGTCCTCTTTCAGCTTTTACCTGGGATATTCCATCCATGAAGCACTGTGGTGAATCACCAAGACTTGACATGGGTGGCCCCTCCTAAGAAATCCAGTTTGGATTGGAAGTTTGTTTGAAAGAGAAGGAAGACCTTGGGAAGCACCCACTTGAATTTCCAGACAAAACATTTGGGGTAGTGGAAAGTTGCTCATATTCCTTCAAGGAAAAAAGGAAGATTTCCCACAGGCACCACACATATAAACAACTGAGGTTTTGTGTGCACGTACTACTAGCTAAATTTATATGTATGTGTGTGTGTATGTCTGTATATAGACAGTTGTGACAAAATCAATTCAGACAGTAATTATGTTAGACATAGCAATGATTAATACATCATATAGGAATAACTATGTCAGGCAGCATATTTCTGCTGCTGAACTTGCACCTTAGAGTGGGGTCTTTGAATTAGCTGCCTCTGAAAGCTCCAGCAGGAGTCATCCTTCTAGAGGCATAATCCTTAGCTCGGAAGTAAGAGCTCACTTACTTATCAGTTACATAGGAAAAGTCTAATCAATCCAACTGGAGAAGCAATTAAGACATTTTTACTTCCCTGGTACTGCAGGAACACAATAAAAATTGAAATTTTGCTGAAGTCAGGTTCTACTTGGTGTTCAGAAGTAGCTGAGCTGTGATAGCCCTTTCTCAGTCTACCTTGACTAAGGCAATGAAGCAGTCTGAGAGAGAATTTCCATGGGTGGGATTGGCTAAATGTATGCCCACTGATTTATCCCAGCTGATGGATGGCAACTTCCTTGACCACTGTAAACCAGTTGAGTGACAACATCCCCGAACCCAGCTCTTTACAGCAGTGTAGTGTAATATATGGTAGACACACAGGAATGGATTCCCACTGCCCCTGCTGGGACATGCGTCTGAGGAGCTTGCTTTCCTTAAATTCCACTTTCTGACAATACCAATGCCAAAGTCTTAAACTTTATATGCCCCAAACGTTAAGTCCTCAAGCACTTAGGAATCCTACTGATTTTAAACAAACTGAGAGAAAACAGAATTCAAATAGAAGCAGCCTATTTGTTTAGTGCTTGGTTAGTGCTTTCAATGTCTAACTGCGGACAACCAGACTGGGCTGTTTGGCCTAAATAGCCTCAGACGCGCTAAGAAAAGCAGTTAAAACTGCAAAGGAGGTAGCTAAGCTTCAGCAAGCGCCAGGAAAAAAACAACCATATGCTCAAGATGCTTCACTGGGGAAAGAGAAAGGCTCTGGTGTGCAGGCTGGGGCTGTGATCCAACACAGTACACCTGAAGTGTTTCACCATACCAAAGCTTTATCAAGGGATCCCAGTACAGCCTGAGCCCATTAACTCCAGACAAGCATGAAGTGTGAATCTACTGCTCCAAAAAGACCTGATTGCTGCTTTGAAATGCATAAACAGTAGTATTACCCAGTGAGGAATCAAGGGAGTAATAACAGCACTATTTTACATGAACTCTGCAAGGCCAGGTCTGCAACTGTGCACACCGCTATGGTGCTGCCATTACCTTAATTTCTGTTATGCCAAGATTTATTTTTAAGTCAAGTTGGTGCTGGTGGAAAAGCACTGGCTTCAACCCAAAATATGAAATAAATCAGAAAGATTCCAATGAGGACAACTAAACTGATAAAAGAAGAAATATGTTCAGTGCAGACTGTTAGGAGAACTGGGTGTGCATTGTGTAGGGATAACAAGCCAATTTGATAGCATGCGTGTACCTGGAAAAGATGAACTGTGAGTGCAGTTTATTCTCAGTCATCAACACAGACACGAGAAAAAACCACTTTAGTTTCTGAATATCAGAAACAGTACATCCCTGTTTTCTGTAAATCCCAGGAAATCCCAGGAAATCCCTGTGGATTCATGGATAAGCTTCTGTGTAGACTCACTGTTATCTCATTTCTCCTCCCCAGTCTCATCTCACCACAAAGTTTGCAGGGACTCAGTATTTCTAAGGGATCTAGCCATCCAGAAAAGTGCAGCTGAAATTGGCAAATACTTAAAAAATTTTAGGGGTAAAGAAAAAGATGACAGAAAACCAACCCACGAAATGCAAGATTAACAATAAAAGTATTTGACTAAATATCACAAAGATTTTTTCAGCAATAAACCAGTCCTGTATTAACTACTTTAAGTGTGTCAGGACAGGAAATGGATAATGGATTCTGGCATCTCCTAATGCCATCCTTATATCATTACAGGTGGAATGCCTAAGAATAGAAGTTAAATGGTCCTGTCAGCTCTGTTTACTTCTAACTCTAGGTCTCTGACACTTGACAAGACAATTTTTGAGGAGAGCAAATTTTAAAGGCTGCCAGATTGAAATTGCAAGTCATGAACTGTTCACAGCACCTAAGCTTGAAAGGAAAGTCCAAAAGATAACGGCACAGTGGTTGAATTTAAAAAATATATTGGTGGCATAAAGCACAGAGTCTTAATGTGATGATGGATCAAAAGCCACCAAACAATGCTTAAGTCAAAGCACAGCCATTTTTTTTTTCTCTTTGACAAAATAGTTTTGTAATGCCAGCTACTTTATAGAAGTACATTGCAGGAATACATATGTTGTCAGTGACATTTTCCATGGGAAGTAGTAGTAAATAGATAGCTTCCACTTTAGTAGGGAAACTCATTGTTGGACAGTGTAACATTATTAGATAATGTCCAGCATAACAAGTCCATCCCTTTTTGAAACCAAGGAAGTTATCTATACCTTGATTTAAGCAACACATTGACCTGCAGTGTCTTTGTAGCCAAACTGAAGTGCATACTACTTTCCATGTAGAGAAGGCGTTGCCTTCAGGAGGTTACTCCTCATCGTCATGGCTAG
Organism: Oxyruncus cristatus; assembly: GCA_013399855.1. Taxonomy (NCBI): domain Eukaryota; kingdom Metazoa; phylum Chordata; class Aves; order Passeriformes; family Cotingidae; genus Oxyruncus; species Oxyruncus cristatus. Next base: position 193,601 of record VXAY01001847.1, read on the forward strand.
GCTTTGTGAATGAAGGTTTGAGAAGGACTCTACCCACGCTTGCTACAAGCACGTTGATGGCTAAGGTTACTCCTACTATCTCTATATTTACTGCTTGGCCTTAGATACAGATGGCACCAAGTTGTGTGGGAGTGTCAGATTGCTGAACGATTGGAAGGCTTTACAGAGGGATCTGGACAGGCTGGATCAATGGGGCAAGGCTCACGCCTCAATGAGGCAAAGTGCTGGGTCATGCACTTGGGTCACAGCAATCCCATGCAGTGCTACAGCCTGGGGGAAGCGTGGCTGGAAAAGGAGGGGTCCTTTTCCTCTGGGAGTGCTGGTCAACAGCCAGCTGAACATGAGCCAGCAGTGTGCTCAGGTGGCCAAGAAGGTCAATGGCATCCTATCCTGTATTAGAAATAGTGTGGCCAGAAGTACTAGGGAAGTGATGGCCTCTGTGTACTTATCACCGCTCAAGTACCATGTTCAGTTTTGAGCCCCTCACTAGAGGAAAGACACTGAGGTGCTGGTGTGAGTCCAGAGAAGGGCAATGAATCTGGCAAAAGGTCTGGAACGTAAGTCCTAAGAGGAATGGCTGAGGGACCTGGTATTGTTTAGCCTGGAGAAAAGGAGTGTCAGGGGAAACCTTATCACTCTCTACAAATACCTGAAAAGAGATTGCAGCGAGGTGGGGTTTGCATCTCTTCTCCCAGGCAACTAGCAACAGGACAAGGGGAAATGGCCTCAAGCTACACCAAGGGAGGTTTAGGTTGGATATTAGGAAAAATTTCTTCACTGAAAGAGTGGTTAGGCATTGGGAATCCATGAAAGTGTTCAAAAAAAAAGTAAACAAGGCAGTTGGTGGTATGGTTTAGTGAGCGGGGTGATATTTGGTTAAAGGTTGGACTCGATGATCTTGAAGATCTTTTCCAACCTTAAGGATTCTGTGATCTATTCTGTGTAGTTTCTGGTGGGATATGGCAGACACCAGTTTCCCAGAGTGTTATCCCTATCTTGGTCCATGTTAATCAGGCTGTAGGTCAGCCTAATTTTCCTGCTTTTTGTGCGCTCTGTATATTTGTTTAGTGTAGAGGAGTTAATGGGTTTCCACTTTGTACCAGGCTCCAGGCATAAGCAGGGGAAAAAAATCCCAAATCACATAAACATGAAGTATGCTGAATGTAACGTGGAGCACTGTGTAAATATATGCTCGGTTAAAATGGCTTTAGGAGAGTGTTTCAGAAATGTTATTTCCCAATTACTTTTCATCCCTTGTGAGTTTATTGTGAGGTGTCCTTTCCCTTTTAAAGAGAAGTGGGAGAAGACACTCACCTGGAACTTCCAAGGCATTCATTCATAAGGTAGACCCTGAACAAAAGCAATGCTGATGAACTACAAGCTGGCCAACTGCTTAAATGCAGACAGATGAACTGCAGGTGTTGTTATCTGCCAAATGAGTGTCGAATTTGACCCACTTCATCCAGTTTTTTGTTGCCAGTTTCTGGCAGGTTGTCTGATTTTAAGAGCACATGCTCCATCAGATTAACATGGTGGGGGTGCTGGATCTCAGCAAAGTGTTAGAGAGCTGGGGCTGGCTATACTGCTCATTGGCACTTACGGATTTAACAGTACTGTGTTCACTATAAATGCAGTTCCTCTGAATCATCCTTTGTTATGTTTCGTGGATTGAGACTTTTAAATATTGCTGCTAGTCTCCCTGGTGCAAAACCAGTACTTCACAAATGTGATGACATATTTAAAAAGTTTGGAAGCACAGACCGGCTCATTTTCTGCTTAGATTGTGCAGGCTCAAAGGACTTCAACCCGACATTCTAAATAGCTGTAATGTGTATCCACTGTGTGTGTGTGTGTGTATATGTATACATAGATGAAAGCATATACATATATGAATGCATATTCATAAGTAAATATGAATGAATAATTGTGTGCATGAGTGGAGTGTGTAATCCATTGGCCCAAACCCTAAGACACAAATATTCATTCATTCATTCATTCATTCATTCATTCATTCATTCATTCATTCATTCATTCATTTATTTGTTAATAACCAAACATTGTTTACTCAGCCACTGGCTTGGTTCTTCATCCTCCTAATGAACACGACAGTGTCTCACTCCAGCAGACAGATTACTCTAGCAGTCCTCCAGTAACTTGGGGAGCTACTGTAGAAAAGCAAAACTTTTTCAAAGATTACCTTAGTTTACAGGGAAAAAAACAATGCTTTTTTTTGGTGTTGGGATGAAGGATAGTTAATGCACAAAGAGTATTTTTTTCTTAATAACCTCGAGCATAGAACTGAAAGAAGTTTTACTAACAGATCACTGTTTTTAAACATTGTGAACATTTGCCAGACCCAACATGGCATCATAGCAAAGATAGCATCATAGTTTCTCTATGAACAAGTTCAGGGATTTGCAAACCTTTACAAGGACAAACTATTATCCTTCATTTCTTGTGGGTTCCTATGCATTTCTTTTATCAAGCTTTTCACTAAAGATGCAACAAAGCCAGTGCAAATTATGGACTACTATTTAATAACCACTGACTGGCTTTATTGCTTGTGATATATAATATAACCAAGAATTTCACTTGGTTATATTCACCTTGCATTTGAGAATAAGGAGGCATAGAAAAAACCCCAGCTTCATAACTAACATAAATGATCAACAAAACCTTTTTTTGAATACAAAATATACAAAGCATTAAATTTAACTGGATGTTAAAGAGCAATTAGGGATTGTTTGATAAATTGAGAGGATTTTTAAATTGAAAGCCTCTGGGAAAGAAATCATGAAACTGCAACAGGGTCTTGATTTAGCTAAGTGTAGTTGTGGCCTTCTTGTTTTATCTGGCCGACAAGCCACTTTCTTAAAATCAGAGAAAGTCTTTGGAGACTGCAGGAATATGAGGGAAAAGCATTTGGCCAAGAGGGAATTAGATGAAACAAAAAAAGTGATGGTCTTATCCGAAGGAATGGTAAACTATTCAAATCTAAGACTCTGAAAAGGCAACTCAATTTTTTCAGATTAGTCTTCAGTTATTGTCTTCTTTTGACAGTAGTAGTATTGCTGTAGCTGTGATATGCTCATATATAATGAAATCAAGGATGGAAGGAAGAGGTTAGAGATTTGAACAAATAACGGGAAGACAAACTTTCAGGCAAAAATCTCCTTTCTCCAAGTCTGAAACAGAAGCGGCAAACTTGAACGTCAAATTCCAACTAAAAGCAGCTCCTCTGATTTTCACTCAGATCTTCCAGATTAGGATACTGCCTATAGAGTATAAGATGGTCTCTGCAGGACAGAAACAAGGTGTTTTTTGTGGAATACAGACTAGGCCACAGAAGTATGGAAAGTTATAAAATGGCATAAAATTAGTATCACTAATGAATAGGCATTTTTAATGCCTATTAATTTCAAGAGTTTTTGATATGTGCTTGTCTTCAGGAGGTATAATGCATGATGTGTTTTTGAACACTTATTGTAACGAATGATAAAAAGATGTGCAATAAAAGAGATATATTCTGAATCTGATGGCAGTTCATTCCTGCAGGAAAAAACCTTGTCTTCACCTCTGTAATATTGTCTGCAGCTAAGCCTTTACAGACCAAGGAAAGGGCAATGCTCCAGGTAGCAGGGCAATCGTGTTACCAGTAAAAATATGCAGATTACAGCCAGGCATCTATTATCAAATTTAAGAAGCAGCTCCAGCTAAAATTGTTGAAGCAGCTGTTTCCCCCACTTTGCCAAGCAGCTAAAGAACAAGGAGACAAGAAGAAGACTTGGTAATTAGTTTCAGGCCCTACATCTAAATTAGTAGCCAGTGCTGCCCCTTTTATGCTTGTAAGAGGTTAATTTCATCCAATCAAAATATTTTCAAGACAGAGTCTAATGGGATTTATTATAAATAGTCCAAATAAATAGGGATTAGAGTTTTAAACCCAGTTTTAAAAGAACTTTACAGGAAGACATCAGGCAGATTCAGGTAATTATTTTACCCCCTCCATCCTCCTGATATTATAGCTGTCTGTGACCATAAATTAAAAGAAGAGAAAAAGAGTTAGTTAAATTTATTAAGTGGATAACCTCTTTCTCATAATGATAAATGCAAATTGTATTTAATTGACAGTCGCCTGAGGACAATATATTTACGACAGATGTCATGGAAGCTTACCAAAAAATTAAACATAAACTCAAGGCATTTCATTTAGTGTCCAAGGAAATATGATTGAATACCTGCAAACCTGACACTGAAAGCTAAAGATTTATTTGAGAGATTTGGAACTTTTTGATCAAATGAAGATTCAAAGCCTTCCAACTCTGCTGTATTTATGGAATTACTACACAAAAGGATTTACTGGTTTGGAAGCGGAAATCAATAATAGTTTGTGAAAAGTCCAAGTTGGAAACATCTTGAACTGAGACAAGCGTTCAATATAGAGTTCATTGTTATAGACTTTAAATTGTCCAGTATAAAAAGAGGGACTGATGTTTGACCTTCGCCAGTTCCTGTGTGCTGAGGAAAAAAAAAAAAAAAAGGTATATTCACAGGAAAAAAAGAATGAAAAAAGGCCCTAAGATTGAAGTGAGAGATTAGGCACACCAGTTAAAGGTGATTGATAGGCATTTCCAAACAGGCCTTGGCAAGGCAACACAAGGCCTAATGCTTCCTTATAAATAATTTGTTACTGTTCGACTGCATTAGTCTTTTTCTGGACTCCAGGATCCTTGTTCAGACAGCAAATATATGTTGCAGGTTTTAGGTACTAGCTAAGTTACTAATAAGTACTAGCTAAATTACTAATCTATGTATAGGTGCAAATCTTAAATGAAATTAAGGATCTAGGTCTTCATCTGGCAAATGAAAAGGCTGCTAAGGGCTGTTGACCTTTGTTCTTATGGAATAAGATTGCCTGACTTGTCCTCCCTCATGGAAGTTTTATGCAGTAATTTCTACGAGGCCAGGATTTCACCTACAGCGGTGAACTGATGAAAGCTTAACTGGTTATCACCTCAGCCTTAAGAGTTGTTTTTAATTAGCGAGAAGCCTCCATGTCTAAAAGCAAATTAAAAAACTAAAATTCCAAGAAAATTTCTGGGATGTGACAATTCAGCATCATCTGAATTGGGGTGATTGGGCCAGGAGCTTGTTATAGGAGTGAAATTTAAGGACAGTGTGATTTACACCCAGTGCCCATCCAGTGGTAAATCATGTTCAAGGAACGTATGAGTGGTTCCTCAGCATTTTCCAAATCCCATCTCTCTCCATGAAGAAACAGGTTCCTTACTGGGCATAGAGCAATATTCTGGAGTCACAGTTCACCAGTGTTTCCTCCTTCACTTTTTTTTTTATGGGAGGAAAAGAGCAACTCTCATAAACCTCAGAGAGGATATGGGATCCCACAGAAAAATTAAAAAGACAAAGTTCTCAGTTTTGCAGAGGTTGCAGAGCTTCTCATCCTTGCTTTGGACCCTGTGTTAGATGTTTCCTCAAAACAGAGAAAAAAGTGACTGTGGCAGTGGGGTGGACTGACCTGTGATTACAACATCAGGGATCCTGACAAGAGCTCAGGCTGGTGTCTGTTGCCCAGTTCAAGCATGGACATGGACAAACCACTCAATCTTTGAGTTAACAAAGAGAGAAGGGCAGGAAAAATGGATGTTAGCTTTAGATGATGTACTTAGACGTGTGTGAAACCTTCTCCTTCAATATGTCTTTGAATTTTTCACTCTGCCAAATCGGGCTCACATCAATTATTTCACTTTCTTGTCTAATTTTAAACTATTAGCTTTTGGAGGTAGGGCTGTAACCCCTAAAGAGAATAAACTAAAGGAGAGTTTTAAGAACACCTAAATGATTCAGGAGTCTGAGGCTTACTGGACTTCAATGAGATTTAAGAGATTCAAAAAGCAATTTAGTACAGCGGGAAATTTTTGTGAACAGTGCTTGATCCACTGAATTCTAATTCTTCTAAAAGTTCACTGTACAGTATGACAAAAAAAAAGAAAAACCCCCAAAAAACCCAAATCAAGAACTGGATAACAAGTTATCTAAGGCAAAATCTGAACATATAAAAATAGCTGCTTGACCAAAGTTATAATTATTTTCGGTTTTCTCATTTAATCATTTTCTTCGCTTTAGCACATAAACAAACTTCTAGCATAGACTAAAACTCTCCTGCAGTGCAGAATAGTTAATCTCAGAAAGTAAACTTTTCCTTTTTTAAATATGTGTTTTAGAGTTGTTCTCATACTCCCTTGAGTAATCATAACGCAGCTACATGAAAAGCAAGTTGCCTTTCTCCTTTTACCTACAATAAACCTTGCCTCTAAAATCACCATTAAATCATGGGAGGTGTTGGAACACTGACACAAAATCAAGGAGATTAAAACTAGAGTCACAAGACTACAAAATTCCCTGAATAAAATCTGAATTTTAGGTGGTTTATTGGTGAGATGTCCCTCTGCCACTGAGAAGATCACTGCTTTTCTCAGGATGATGCGACAGCAGGCATGGAGAGAAAGCTGAAAGCAGGGAAAGAAGAATGCAGTGGAAGGTAGGGAAGATAAAGGAAAAAAAACCAGTGCTAAATTCTGGCACAAAAGTGGTCTAACAACAGCGAAGTATTTGCTTCCTTTTGCTAACACATTTTCTTTTTTTCTTGAAAATAATACACATGAATATTTCCAAGCAGTCAAAGGTGCAAAGGTTAATGAAGCACCTCATTAATCTTTCATAATTGTAGCATGCCCTTGTGACCTGATGTCCATAGTATAACAGCAGTATTTGGGCTACGATTTGGAAGAGCCTAAAATAAGATCAAAATACTTTAAACAAAACCTCAGAATGCCTCAGAAAACTAGGTGTGGAGCACCATGGAATTCATGGTTGGAAGATTAGAGTTGGCTTCTAGGAATATGCTATACTACCTGTTAGGCTGCTGTATAACTCAACACTGAGAAAGGCAAGTGCTGAGAAACAACACTGAGAAAGGCAAGTGTATCCCTCCCCTTTCCGTCGTGGGTTTACCAGCCCCCCCGGGGTTGAAAAATAGTTAATTCCAGGTAGATTTCCAGAGCAAAGCCAATCACAAGTGAATGACATATTTAAGAAAATGGAAGAGAAGATGAATTGCGCAGAAGAAATTCCAGCGCGGAAAGGAGCAGAGGAGAACAAGAGATAGAAATGTAGACTCCAAGGTCAGTGTAGCAGGAGCAGGGAGGAGAGGCCCGGGGAGGCCCCCTCTCCCCCTCCAGCAGAGGAAACGACTTAAACACTAAAACCCTGCCACCTGTGGAAAATTATTTGGAGTGAGGAGCTCATGAAGGAGCCTGTGCCGGAGCAGAGGAGTGCATGGAGGAAGCTGTAATTCTGTGAGAAGCCTCAGATGAAACAGAGTCTTGCTGGAGACCTGTGGCCCTTGGAGAGAGAAACCTACGCTGGAGAAGTGTCCCGGGTAGGACTTGTGATCCCAGTGAGGGATTTATGCTGGTGTAATTCATCTGTGACCCTAAAGGACAGCAGAGTATGGAAGAACTGTTGTCCAAGGGTAGACTCACACTGGAGAAGCTCATCCAAGGCTGTCTCCGGTGAGAAGGGACCCCACAAGGAACAGGGGATGGACTCGATGCCATTACCCCCTGTAACAGTGGTGCAGACCCTGGTGCAGCGAGTTGTCCCCTTGCAGTCCATGGAGGACCTCACAGGGCCCGAGTACCCCCCAGCCTCCGGTCCTGGCCCGGCAGGGAGGAGCAGGGACAGTCCTGAGGGCGACGTGCAGCAGAGAGAGAGAGAGAGAGATTTCCAGCTACAGCCGATTGAAGTTGTCACCCTAGAAATAATAGAAGAAAACTTCCAAGTGCTGCAAATTTGATTTAGAGGAACTGTAACCCTGAAAGTAAAGAAAAGACTTTTCTCCCCCTGGACTGATACAGGGGGGAGGGATAATTTTGTAAATACATAACATTTTCTTCATAATTTTACCAAATTAGAATTGTTGTATATATTATTCTTTGGTTTGTATCCTACTAGTAATAAATTTAATATTATTCCCCCACGTCAAGTCTCTTTTTTCTGTATAAAACTTCTCATCTTATAGCAATTGTGTAAAAGATTTGAAAAAAATCAGTCCAGAGTAAACCCATGACACTTTCTTATTTATTTGCCATTGTGTTTGTGATTCAGTATTGGTAGACAGTACCACGAAGTACAGAGGGGGAGGACAAGGTGCAGAATAGCTGGTGTGGGCTGCCATGCAAGTTTCTGAACAAGCATCAGGTTGTCCCTCTTAAAGTGCATCCTTCAGAACAAAACGGGACTAACTGCAGACCACTAAAAAGAGACAGAGGGTGACTGGGAATGGGGAAAGCACTCAGTCAGCAAGCTGGAGGCAGAACTCACTGAGAAGGCAGTGCAGCTTGTTTTCTTCCCTTGTTAAGAAATGCCAGCCTGAAGAGGTTCCTTGGGCACACACCTGGCAGGGACACTGGCTCCTGCAGCACCTAGTGACAGCTAACAGAAGACCTACAGCAGGCCAGGCGCTCCGGGGAACAGCTGTAGCCAGTGGGGTTTGACTTGATGGTCACTGTTTCGCTACGTGATACTCTGTCCGGTTTTCCTTCTTGTTTTTTTTTTTTTTTATTTTGCCTTTAATCTGTCGTGCTACTGGAACAAGACAGTTCATCCACATCACTTGAGATGTCTGATAGGTGATACAGATCCTGCTATCCTTCTTGAAAGATTAGTCCAATCTACAATCTTATCATTCTACCCGCAGGCTTACCTGTGTTTTCACTCCAAAGGCTGTAAAATTGGCTTGCTACCTCTGGCTGATAGAGCAGTACAAGCAAATAATAGCGGATCACTCCTTCTGTTTATTTGTATCACACTGTTGGCTAGAGATTATGACATCCATTGTTAGGTGCCATCCAAACATAGCGTGAGAAATAGCACCTCTCCCTGCAGTTCATCAAAAATGTGTGAGCAGGGAAGGAGGATTTCATAGAGAAAGGTGCAAGCACGGAGTACCTCAGGGGGTGTTTACAAATGCAGTGCAGCACTGAGGAGAGATACTCAAGCCTGGGAGATACTCTGCCAGTTGTGGGGGTTAAGTAGCCTAAACTGAGTGCTCTGTGAATAGCAGCCCTCTTCTTGGTACCTAACTAGCTTGGGAACATCTCCACAGCATTGCAAGATACCTGGTAAGCATAGCTAAAGGCAGTTTCAAAAGCTCATGAAGGAATTTTGTAGCATACCTGGGACGTGAACCTGAGTCTCATGCCTCTCAGCTTTGCAGAGACCACTGGTTGTCTCATTTAGCAATTCCCTCCCTGCCTCTCCGCCTCCTACAACTCATATTTAGAAAGCAGTGAAGAATAACAATTTATATCTAGCAGATCCTAGACCCTCCCTCAGAGACACCTCTGGTGCAAGAGACTTCTGAGTCTGTGCCTAGATGAAGACAAAGCAGCCAAGGGTGACTAACAGAATGTAAACTACAACTCTTCATATCGTGCAAGCAACTCAGACAACCTAATGTGCATATTAAGACCTGATTCTCATACAGAAAAACCTCACCACAAAGCAAAGCTTGATCTTAAGCTAAAAATAAAACTGCATGAATTAATATTTAAAATTTATGGTTTTTGGATAGTAAGATGACAGCCCTTATTATTAAATGCAACTCCAGCTTCAGAAGAGAAAAAAATAGACCTCCTGGCTACAGATGAAATTTTTTCCCTGTACATACAGATGTAATGTTTAATTTATTTTGATAGTAAAATCTTTGAATAAAAACCTAACATTCTCCATACCAAAGGTGTAAATGGGGGTTGCAAACTGCGAGATCAGATCACTGGTCACACACATTCAATAGTAGATTCCCCACCAATATAACCACCTAAAAGCAAACAACTCCACAACAAAATGCATACAACCCACCAACCCCAAACCATCCTGACATTAATTAGAAATCAGATGTCACTACTAATCAACTTCCAACTCTACTCTTATGACCTGGTATTACCTTTTCGAGGGGAGGGGAGGGGAGGGGAGGAGAGGAGAGGAGAGCTTTCTTCACGGTTTTTATCAACCCATAAATTTTGCTAATAAGTAAGAGGAGTTTGCATAGACAAAACAGATCTCCTTGACATGGGGATTAATATTAGAATTTATTACTACATGATAAGAACTAAGGGAATACTTACATATACAACAACTCTAACTAGTTTTCTTATAATAACAAACTTACATATTTACAACTACCACCCTGCCTTCTTTTCCTCAAAAGCAGTCCAGAGGAAGAAGGAGAAGAAAAAAAGTCTTTAAGGTAAAAGTTCCACATCACCGCATCTTGAAAATCTCTCTGCTTCGCTGTCCCTCAGAATGCAGGGGAGTCTGGTCTGCCTCCCACCTCTAGCCGCTTGTCCACAGCTGCTGAGGGTTTACCATGTCGTCACCACGGGGTCTAG
>VXAY01001847.1:204633-232975 GCA_013399855.1 Oxyruncus cristatus
CCCCCCCCCGGCCTCTGTTCCCCCCTTCCTGCTACACTGACCTTGCAGGCTGTAGCTAGTCCTTGTTCTCCTCCACTCTCCTCCGGACTAGAATTTCTTCTGCACCACACACCTTCTTTTCTGGTTTTGTTAAAGTTGTCATTTGTAGAGACATCACAAAAGTCTCCGATTTGCTACCTAGCCGGAATTTCACCTGGAATCAACCATCGTCTACTCTAATACTGAGGAGGATGGGCTAAACCATGACATCAACCCATCAAGGAGACAGGGACAGAAACAGGCACACCTTGAGCATGGCTCAGGTAGGGACTGAAGGCCCCTGGCTGAGGAGAGACCTGTCCCCTGGGCCCTTTGCAGGAGACAGAGGGGGTCCCAGAGGAGGCTGGTCACAGACACCAAGTCCTGTGAGCACCCCCAGGGCCCTGACAGAGGGGCCTTGCACTGCTCATGTACTCTCCTTTAGACACTGGCAGTTGGCCTCTTTGGAGACCATTTCCCCTTCTCAGGAAGCTCTAGGGAGCAGTGATGTCACCCCTCAGCCTCCTCCTCTCCAAATCAGACAAACCCTCTGCCCTCAGCTGCTGCTCAGAGGACATATCTGCCAGCCCCTTCCCCAGCTTTGCTACCCTTCTCTGGATGTGTTCAGGTACCTTCACATCCTTCTTAAACTGAACTGCTCACACTGCTGAAAGTAACACTACATAAACACTAAATACAATGGGTTAATCCCCTCTTTTGACCAGCTGGTGATGCTGTCTTTGATGTACCCCAGGATGTTGTTTGCTCCCTTGGCTGCCAGGGCACACACTGCTGACTCCTCTTGAGCCTGCTGCCAACCAGTACCCTCAGAGCACTTTCTACAGGGCTGCTCTCCAGCTACTCCTCTCCCAGTTTAGTCTCATGTCCAGTGTTACCCCCTCACAGGTGCATAATCCAGGATTTGGTCTTGCTCAGTTTCATGCCATTGGTGATTGCCTAATGCTCCAGTCTATCCAGATTCCCCTGCAAGGACTCTTGTCTCTGGAGACAGCCAACAACACCTTCCAGTTCAGAATAATCCACAGACTTACTAACCGTGCATTCAAGTCCTGCATCCACGTCATCAATACGAATATTGGGCGGAACTGGCCCTAGAATTGAGCCCTGAGGAACAGCACTGGTCTCTGGTCACCATCCAGATGTAGCCCCATTCACTACCACACTTTGAGCCCTGCTTTTCAGCCAGTTCTTCAACCCCTAGGACCATGTACCTGCTTATTTCTCAGTTGGACAGCTTGTCCAGAAGGATGCTTGGAAGGACAGTAAGTCACCTTTCAATTAAAATTGATTCTTACATACAGGTATATGAAGAAATTATTGCCTCCTCCCCTCTCTGTTCTGCTTGCTCACGTCATAGTCTTCTCTCCACATTTATTACTTCTCATCTACAGTCTGAAACCAATTGGCTGGGGTACAACTAATTAACCACTAGGGATCAAGAACTAACCTCAAGAGCCTCTAAATAATAACAGTCATAGAAAGGTTAATAATGATAATAGTAATGTGTTCTTGTGGGACAAAATATCTTCATCATTTCCTAGCATATTTGCAACATTTTCTTAGGGACACTAGGAGTCCTGGAGATTTCAGCCTAATGTATGTTTCTGCCACACTTCTGCATTCTCAAAGGCTGGTGAATATATAAAAATGGTCTCTTGCACCAGAGACCAGTTGCAAAATCATTTGAGAGTTCTGAAGAATTTCTAATGAAAAACCCATGTAATTCACTGAAGGCAATATTTTTAATTACCTCATGTCAGAGCTGCAATAGAGCCATATCACTTGGTGGTAAGACCAGACACACAACACATCAGCATATGCAGCCCTCAGGGGTACAAGGCAGTAACCCACTTTATCAGGAAAAGCAGAAGGTGACGTCACATTCAGAAACAAAGGTCTTAATTTAGAAGTTAAATAATTTTACATACTCTAAAAGAAGAAAAAAAACCCCAAAACAGTAGAAAAAGACAGAAGTAAAATAAAAAAATGTATTGTGCTGTGAATTTTACTCATACATTTCACAGATTCATTATAAAACACATAAGTCATGCATTTCTAAGAGATAATAGCTTCTGGAACTGTTAAAAACCTCTTATTACTCTGAGTTTGTAAGAAAATTCTTTCAATTCAATCACTTTGAAACTAATGGAGCTAATCTGACTTTGTCCTAAAATCTTCTGGATGGTTTAGTTCAATATATTCATCATTTGGTTACACGAAAAAGTCTCTGAACAAAAGTCTTTGCCAATAAATGGGTTTCAAAGATTTACAGCCTAAGTATTTAGGAAAACAACATTACCAAAAGTTAACCAATTCTTTTCCTGTGCATACTGTTGTGTAAATATTTTAAAACTTGCATAGGTCTAAAACTTGTTCCATAAGCTGAATGTGCTAGATTTGTCTTGCTTTTTATACCAACTTCACAATTTTTCTGGTTTCAAGAAGATGTACACATGTGCTTCGTTTTGCACATGTCATATAATTAATACACTGTAGTTCTGTAAGTTGAGCAATGCATCTGGGCTGAATACATTATTTGAGCATGAATGAAGAAACACATCTTGTGTCCCTTTTATCAGGAAGCCTTTCAAGTAAGCTGTCATCCTATCATGTAATGAATGAACAAATTCCTTGACATTTAACATTATCCTGATCATAGTGGTTGCCCAGTGGAGGGTTAGATGACACAACGAGGAATTATATGGCTTATCGTCTAAATAGCTAGACTAGATGCATCTGAGATCAATTTGCTATCCCATTCCTATTTGTCATTATGATTTCATCTGTTATTGTTTGACAGCCTGTTCACATGTACAGCTACAGTGCCTTCATAATCCTCTTTCTTTATGATACATTTTGCATGCTTATTTGTGCTCTCTGTCATTTTGACCAATTGGAAAAAAGCTATTTCTGATCTTACACATATTTACTTGGGTACTGGTGGTGTTTCCTCTAAGACTCTCAGGGTTTGTTTGTTCATTTGTAGAACAAAAGATCACTTGCTTACAATTTCACTTTTACCCTGGCTGGTAAAAGTGAAATCATAGCTTAACTCATGGTCTGACAGATGAAGTGTATCTAATATTTTCCACAAGCAGTATTGGTGAAGTAGCAGCAAACACCTTGCAAGGGCGATATCAAACAATGACTTGACATGGTGGTGTGGTTTCACCCCAGCCAGCAGGCAAGCCATACACAGCTGCTTGCTCACTCCCCCACCAGTGGGATTGGGGAGAGAATTGAAAAGGTCATCATCATCATCATGGCCAGGCTTCGCAGACAAAGATTTGGGAAGAGCTCTACCCACGTTTGTTGCAAGCGCGTTGGTGGCTAAAGAGGCCAATACGAGAAAGGCAAGTCCAGTTGCAAAAGGCACAACAGAAAAGACTCCTTAGATGGTATATTCTGCAAGGCACGGTTCTTTCTGCGTTGTCTTTTCTCCTCAAGGGTGATCCCGCGTGCTTTCTCAAAAGCATCAGCAGCGTTGTAGATGGTGTGTCTCCAGGCCTCCCGACTGGAGGCCAGAGTAGACCAGTTGTGGTGGTCAATATGGCCAAGGCTGAGATGTTGTTTCAGGGAGTCCTTGTATCTTTTCTTCGGGGCTCCTCTCTTGCGGCAGCCGGTGGCGAGTTCACCATAGAGCAGGATCTTAGGGAGGCGGTGGTCCTTCATCCTGGAGACGTGCCCTGCCCAACGCAGCTGTGTTCTCAGTAACATGGCCTCAATGCTTGTGACTGCTGCTTGTTCCAGAACAGAAGTATTGGTCACATAATCTGTCCAATGGATGTTAAGGATTGTACGGAGGCAGCGTTGATGGAAGCGTTCTAGGAGACGCAGGTGGTGGCGGTAGATGACCCATGATTCAGATCCGTATAAATTGAAAAGGTAAAAGCTGGAAAACTCAGGGGTTAAGATACAGACAGTTTAAGAATGAAAGTGAAAACTGCGAACACAAAGCAAAACAAGGAATTAATTCACCCCTTCCCAAGGGCAGGCAGGTATTCAGCCATCTCCAGGAGAGCAGGGCCCCTTCACATGCAACGTCTGGTTGGGAAGACAAATGTCATCCCCCGCTTCCTCCTTCTTCCCCCCACTTTATATACTGAGCATGATGTCATATGGTCTGGAATATCCCTTTGGTCAGTTTGTGCCACCTGTCCTGACTGTGTCTCCTCTCAGCCTCCTTGCCACTGGAGTGCTATGGAAAGCAGAAAGGGCCTTCGCTCTGTCTAAGCACTGCTCAGCAGTAACAGAAATGTCTCTACATTATCAACCCTGTGTTCAGCACAAATCCAGAACACAGCCCCACACTAGTCACTGTGAAGAAAATTAACACCACAGCCAAAACCAGTACACATGAACATAAGATGATTTTTTTTTTCCTTAGGAGGACAAGACCAAGAGTGAGGTAATTTCATCTATTGCAAGCAACTTGTTGAGATGCTGGATATAAACATGGTAATGAGAGACAGTGACCCTAATAGTGCTGTTTGAGAAATAATAAGACCATTGAGGTGACTGACACTTCCTTTGTGCTTTATGTTAAAACACTCTTAACTCATTCTGTCTGGCCACAGTTTCTGCAAGGCAGAAGAGCATTGCTTTATCTTAACATTGCTTTTAAAATAAGAACTGGGAAATACATGCTTCTTCTAAATGTAGAAACTGTCAATATAAATTAATTTTATGGTTCTATCTGAGTTTCGGTGGAGAGGTTCAGTGCTTGCAGCTGTAATTTTAGCCTGGGAAATAGGATGTCTGGGAAATAGGACACCTGGGAAATAGGACTTTTGTGTGGATGTGACATTTGCCTACCTGTTCATCTTTTCTCCCTCACTCCCCTGAGGGATTTTTGCCATTGGTTGATTGCCAGGTGACCTGACAACAAAACAGGTCCTCCCCTCTCCAGTACCTCATCCTCACCATCTTTGGGAAAAATCAAAAGCTGGGTGGAGGTGACAGCTCCAGATTAGAATTTAATTGATAAGCAGATTGCATTGTGAATATGATGCTACCTCTTGTTAGGTAGCAGTCTCCATCCTTGTCGGTTTTCAAAGCCCAGCAGGAAGAAACTCTGAACAAATTGCTTTGATGGCACAGTTATCTCTGTTTGAAGAGGAAGTTGGACTAGAGACCTCCTGGTGTCCTTTCCAACCTGAGCTGTCCTATGACCTAGTCAGTCAGCAGTAGTTGAGAACACTGACGGTATCTTGTACCAGCTAATAGTGGGATTGTTAAAGAAGTTTCTGAAAATCTAACATTATTTTGGTGGTGATGCAGGTATACGAATGGAGGATGCAAATCCAGAGGAAACCCGACTTCATTAGTGTTGATGTTCTCCCCAAACTGCTTTTATCTTGTATTTCCATGGGCAAAGTTGCCTTAATCTCTTTTAGAATTTTAAAAACTGGGGCGCGTCGACAGTAGAGCTTGCAACTTAGGAAGAAAACAAGCTAACTCCCTATTTCTACTTTTATGCAAAGAATGACATAAACCCAGCAATAGTGTGACATTTTATTTGACAAACTTTTTTCCTTAAATATATTTCAAAGAAACTTGACTTGCAATGGTACATAATCTGAAATTAGTTTCCTGACAGTCTCTCATGGTATCAGTTTCACTTGGGAAAAACTAATTAAATGTGAGTTCTCTTTGATGCAGGAAATAAATGTGTTATAATCTCTTACCCTACAGGCAGCCCTGGTACTTAATTATACACAACATATGCATGGCATTGCCAGAATCCATTGATTCTTCCATGGGTGAGCAGTAGCAAGCAGGCCTGCCACAAAATGGAACCCATGACCAAGAACTCTTGGGTGCATATTCCGTTTTAAATGATATTTAGGCACTGGTTAATCCTCAAAATATTTAGGAGGGGCAAAGTTAAGAATATGGTCACCAAGAGGCAGTAGATAAACTCTAGCACTTTCTCACTGAGGAGAGAAAGGAACTTGGCCAACATTGTAACTCTCTAGGTGAAAACTTGATCTGGGTTCTTTAGATGGGCTGATACGAACATGAGCCATACTTTCCAGGCAAAGTCTATAGGGCTGCTTTCCTTTATGTTTCATTTGAAACGTCACACAGCAAACAGCATGCAATTCATCTGCTTTAGAAGGGCAAAGGGCTGAGTCAGCTCCACCGGATTGCTTCCTTGCTCTTTAAGATATTGCATGATAAGCTGATCTTTGCTTACTGTGATTCAGCTTTAGACAAATCCTGAAATCACCTCTTGTGATAAAATATATGCATCTGCCATTGAATGTAACTGATCTATGAGACCGATTTGAAAATTTCAGTCACTTCAGGTGCAAATATAAATAGTGAACAATGATTTTTTCTTAATTTTTTTTTTATTTACAAATCCTTGATATGGTCTTTGCTAATGATGCATCTATCCTTTTTACTGCCCACTTGATGTGTGAGTAAAGACAGCATTGACTTAAGCAATAAATTACTCCTAATCCCCTATTAGGAAACCAACTAGACCAATAAAAAATGAGTCCAAGTACTTCTTCGGTCACAGCAAATTTTTAACTATTTTCACACCATAACAGTCAGACTTAGACAACATCTATTTCCAGTCATCCTGCCAGAGCCCTGCTCGGTGGATTATGCCTTTCTTCAACCCAAAATACTGGCACAGATTTTTTGGGCTGTGACCTGAACAAATCCATTTAACAAAAGGTCGTAGACAAAAAGTGAAAAGTAAGCACCTCAGGTGATTAACATAGACCAGGGAGAAATGCTGATGTGTTTAGATTCAAGGATTTGGTTCTGTTAATAACCACACCAGAGTTCCTAGAAGGAACTAAGTATTGTTGTCAGTAGATTTCATATCCTGTGTTTTGTGGAGACAATGATTAAGAAAAAAATTAACAGAGAGGAGGGAGAGTACAGTTCTTCCCCCTTCAGGAGAAAGTCAGGTTGGGGAGAAGCAAGTCCAGACTTCTTTTAGGTTCAATAAATTCCAGCCAGCAAGGCTCGGGGTTGTATTTTGCACATCATCTTCATTGTTTCACCTGTTATCCTGCCTGCTATTTCAGCCTGTTAACCACCTCTCTCCTCCCCCATGAATCACTGGCACACACTGGTTTGCCACTTGCAGTTCCTTTTGCCCCTTTCCTCCATCTGCCCATGCCAGTCAAACCCCAATACCTGTGACACCCCATCCCTTTCACAACCTCTGGCATTACTGTTATCTCATTTTCTGCCATCTCTTACTGTGTCTCCTGTTTCATTTCTGCCTACCCTTGCTGGGCTCACTCCCACACCACCACTACCTTCTCTCTTTCAGTCCTCTCTTTCTGTTTATCCTTTCCTTGTTGCCTCTTGCTATCCCATCACCTCACTTGATGCTTTCCTTACTGCCTCATTAGTCCCTGCCTTACCCTGCTTCTTCTAGTTTGGCGCCTGGCCTCACCTAATTCTCTTCACTGCCTCTCACCTCACCCCTACAGCCTCTAATTTTACTACATGTTGCTTCATGTACGTCTTTTTCTGTTCCATTGTCACCTTCCCCTGTGGTCCCATATCTTTGTCCTGGTCTTTGCCATCCACCCTCAATGCCTCCCTGCTTTTCTCTGCTTTCCCTTCTCTTAACTGCACTCTTTCCCACCACATGCCTTGCTACTGTCATTCACTGTCTGTTCTGGCCATCCCCATTTGCTGCATTTTTCCTGCTTCTCCTCCTCTTCTCCCAAGAGCCATGTTTGCTCTCTACACACAGTATCTTTGTTTGCCACTCCACTTACTGCTTGCTCTTGCTCCCCAAATGACCAGACCTTTCTGAGCTCACCTTGCTATGCCATTACTTATTTTCCTGATTGCCATCCTGCTGCTTCATTTTGTTTTCACCTGTCAGGAGATGCCTTGTTTGCAGACAGCCCTCACAACTTCTCCCTGTTTCCTGTCTGCTGTCCATGCTTGTTCACTCACTGCCTGTCACCACCCTCCTTCATCACCCCACTTCTCCTTCACTTTCTGCTTCCTCCTGCCACTCTGTGTCCGCTACCATTCCCACCTCTCCTCACTGATTCATTCTCAGCATGTATTGCTGCCCATTGCCAATTTTCCACAGAACAAGCCCCTTCTTTTGCTGCTTGCCTTCACCACCTCCCTTAGCTACCTGTTCTCACTGGCTGTTTTGCCAGCTTTTCTTCCCACTGCTTGCTTCCTGCGCTTGTAAACATGTCCTTCCTATGACTTTTCAAAGCTGTCTTTCTGGATTGCATTCTCAACCTTTCCTTGCTGCCCATCACCACTTCTCTATGCTGCTCCTTCCGGGCCTCATCACCTCATTCCAACCCCTGACTTGCTGACCACACTCAGTTTTCAAGTTGGACCATGTTTGCCATCTCTCTTCACCATCGTGTTTGCTGCTTCCTGCTGTTGCCAGCCCACTGTCTTTGCACCTCATTTGCACCCTATGCTCAGTGTGTCTTCTCAAGCCTTGATCTGCTGCCTATCTTCACCCTCACCTTGTCGCTCCATATGCTGCCTGCTTTCTCTGCATTGCCCACAAGCTGCATTTGCTGTCCATTTAGACTTCTTTCTTGTTCTTTCTTACTTGCCCTGGTTGTCCTCCTTCTCTTGCCAGCCTCTCAGACATGCACTTCTCCCATTGCTTCACATCCTGCAGCCTGCTCTTGCCACGTCACAGGCACTTTCTGCCTGTGATTGCAACTTTATTTCTCAGCAAGTCTACTCATCCTCCTCATCGACTGCTCTCAAAACTTTCTGTAATCCTATAAGCTTCCAGCTGTAATGCAGCTCGCTTTTCACCACTTCCCATAGCTGCTTCTCCTCCCGACTCCTTAGCTGCCTGCTTTCAGTGCCTTTCCAAGCAGCAGGATTCAGCTCCGTGGTGGGTTGACCCCAGCTAGCAGCAAAACTCCCACACAGCTGCTTGCTTATTCTTTTCCCAGTGGGATAAAAGAGCAAAAGCTAGAAAACTTGAGATAAGGACAGTTTAATGCAGCTAATAAGGGAAGTTAATAAGTGAAGGCAGTTTAATAAGCAAGGGAAAGAAAGAAAGCCAGAAGAAAAAAACCCAGCAATACAAAGGCAATCACTCCCCACCTCCTACAAGCTGACTGATGCCCAGCCAATCTCTAAGCAGTGGTTACCTTGTGAGACTCTCCTCCCTCCTTCTGCCCTCAGTTTTGTTGCTGAGTATGATAAGGTATGCTATGAGATATATTTTTATCCAGTTCAGATCAACTATTCTTGCTGTGTCCACTTCCAACCTCTTTCCAACGCCATTGGGGGATGACGAGTGGGGGAAGGTAAGGTGGGAAACAAATAAAACCTTGGCACTGTGCAAGCACTGCTAAGCAATAGAAACAGCATTGGTGTGTTATCAACACTGGTCTAGTCACAAATCCAAAACACAGTAGCATATGGACTGCTATGAAGAAATTAAATCCATCCCATCCAGATTCAGTACAATTTCCTGTCAAAACAGCTGACCTGACTGTCGCAAGTCGTACGACAAAAGACTCAGACCTCAGGGTTCTTGAGCAGAGTAAGAGATCCGTTTATTGAAGGGGCGCTCCCCCTTTTATAGGGGGAGCAGGGAAGGTTCGAGTAAGTGGGCAGGTGGATGACAGATAAGGAAAAGAGTGGGCATGGACAAACACAAACTTGGAATAAGGTGGGAGGATACAAAACCTTACAGGGAACTTAGGGGAGGAGTACAACCACATAACATAAATGCTGCAATGCAGCAAACAGGAACCAATAGGAAATTGGAAATAAACTTGGATTAAAACTGAGGGGATAATTTTTGTAAAAAGGGGTACAAATATTATTAGCAGCATGCATTAACAATACACAATTCAATTAAGTAACTGTGAAGTCCATATCAGCTGTGATTTTCCTGTACTGCTTCATGCAGCAGTCTTTCCTTCATCTGTGGAAGTTGCAAGGTCCCACTTCCATCTCTTAAACATCTCCCCTTCAAATCCGCCATCTGCTACACCTGACTGATTCTGTGATTCTGTATTACTGCTTGTTGTACTGCTGTTGCTGTTATTCCCTCCACTTGAAGAACTGACATGATCCCTTGCCACCTTTCCTCACTGTCCTCTTTGCCACCAACACCTCCCTTACCCAATGCCTGCCCTTTCCAACAGTTAGCTCCATTTACCACCCAACCTTTCAGGTGCAGCACTCCATTACTCTCCCTTTTACTACCAGTGGTTCTTTCATCTTCCCCATTTGCTGCACCTTCTCACTGAAGGGAAGGAATCTTTTCTGTAGATAATAATCTCCAGGCTTTCATTCTTCCTTCACTGTTTCCTTCACCACCTTGTTTCCCACTGTTTTTCGTTGCTTTTCTTTTGACACCAGGTTATATTTGTCCCCATCACTCTCTTTTCCCCTTTCCCTCTTCTTCTTTATATTGATCTGTTTATCATCTGGTATCACTCCTGCTTGTGTCGTCACATACCTGCTTATAAACTTGGCCTGTTGCAAGGTTATTCAGCCCATTAGCCTCATTGCCAGGGTTGCTGGCACTTCACATTTCATCTTCTCACCCCACTTGCTAGTCCCTCCTCAAGATCCTCACCTCCTTCCTCCTCAACATCAGTGCTGCCCTGTTCCCTGCCACTGTCCCTTCACTTCACTTATTCTGTACCTCCAAAGGAAAATTGCAGTCAAACCACAACCTGCTCACTCTCAGCTGTCACCAACCCCTCCTTCACTGCCTAAGGTCATTGCAACCTGGTGCACTCCCTTCCCAGCCCTGGGCATCGCTATTTCTGTCTGTGGCAGGATCCCTACCCTGCTGCCTGTTGTGGCCTTAAATGCATAACGTACAATTTCAAAAAGTACCGATATTTTCTCAAATTCTTAGTTCTGGAAAACAAGATCTTTGGCTTTTACCTGCTTAGGTTTCATTCTAAGCTGATGAAAACTCAACTACAAAATGCCTTGTCTCTGGATTTTCAAAGTTATTCAGGCATGCACAAAATGGCCTCAGGGACCCAGCTCAATTTTCAACCATATGTGGGCCACCTAAGTTGGCTTTTGAAATTTCTCTAGGCTGGTCTTGTTAAAGGCCAAAATACATGTGAAAATTTGGCCACAGATTCCTTTTGAGGCTGAGAAAAGGAGGGAAGAATATTC
Source organism: Oxyruncus cristatus (assembly GCA_013399855.1). Taxonomy (NCBI): domain Eukaryota; kingdom Metazoa; phylum Chordata; class Aves; order Passeriformes; family Cotingidae; genus Oxyruncus; species Oxyruncus cristatus. The sequence goes on from VXAY01001847.1 coordinate 215,809, forward strand.
CTGGATTCTAAATAGCTTGCATGCTTTTGAAAAATGTACCACTGGCTTTTTAACCCTAAAATAACTAATTATTGGACTAAAGAGCTGATTATAGTAGAGGAGCTTTCAGGAGAAACATTTCATATAAAGGGTAAGTATTATGAGTGGAGGTGTGAACTTTTTTTAAAGCATTCAGGTCATTGCTCTCTCCCACATGCACTGCTGTGATGGGCTAAGATCAAAAGTAATTTTGTACAAAAAATGTCCAGGTGTTAGATTATTATAGAGTCTTACATTTAAAGTCTATGTTACCTGGAAGGATCTGTTATTTATGAATGTGTCTACAGAAAAAAAAGAAAAATAATTTGAGGCTGAGACAGAGTTAACAAGAATTGTTTGCATGAGCTACGCATCTAAAACGTAATGTTGTGACGTATTTCTTATGCAAAGGAACAAACACCCTATAATAAATATACCTATTTGTAGCATTTTACCTACAAAAGCTTAATATCCATTTTTCCGTGTGATATATTTCTCCAAGGGAGAAAAAGAGGGTCAAACCACATTGTAATCCTCCAGACTTTGAGAAGTTGAATAAGCACTACCTTATTTTGACTGTAGGAATAAATGGAGGGAGGTTGAGGACAGGTCAGTGCATCATCAGTGAAACATATGTCAGTGTTGGTGCCAGGCTCAGGACCAGGTAAGGCTTTTCTTGAGAAATGATGCAGGTTCACAACCTGCCCGTCAGATTGAAAGGCTCAGAGAAGTATTAATGAAACAAAGTCTGCAGAGCTACAAGATTTCTTGCTGAATAGTATCAAACTATAGCTGCTTTATTATCATCCTCTGTAGTGGGATTGATCTTGGTTGGATGCCAGATGCCCACCTCACACTTCTCCTCAGCAGGATAGAGGTGGGAGAAAATAAAAAAGAAAAAAAAACAACCTTGTGGGTCAAGATAAAGGTAGTTTAAGAAAGCAAAAGCAAGGGTCATGTGCAGAAGGAAAAGAAAACAAAAGATTTATTCTCTACTTCCAATCAGTAGGGATATCCAGCCACTTCTTGGGAAGTAGGGCTTCAGTACGCTTAGGTTTCTCTATAAGACAAACCTAGTAGAAAATGCCTCCCCACTCCCTGTCTCTTTTCTCTTAGCTTTTTTTGCTTAGCAATAAAATATGGACTATCACTGTGATCAGTTTTGGTCAGCTGTGCTGCCTATGTCCCCTCCCAAGATTTGATCTACCTCCAGCCTACTGGTGTGGGGGGCTGGATTGTTTGAGGTACGGTGCTGTCGCTGTGTGAGCACTGCTCACCAGCAGCCAGAACATTGGTGTGTTATCAGCTTTGTAGCTACCAGTGAAAAGCAGAGTGCTGTGAGGGCTTCTGTGGGGAAAATGAACAAACTTCATCTCAGCGACACCCGACATATCCCCTCAGTAGGACCACACTATAAAAGAACACTGATACTAAAAAAGAAAAATCTCTAGGCTCTTCCTCAGGCATAGAGTACATAACAACAGTGAGGTAATCTTCGACAGGTATGAATAAACCTAAATATTTCTCATTTGGCTGTATTTATTAAAATCCATCTGGTGGTCTTAGATTTTGCTATAGCAGATAGTGTAATTCAAGGATGACTGGCTTGGGACTCTACTTAATAGGCAGAGCTGTGTTGCCCTGTAGATGTTCTGCTATATTCTTCAAAAGGTGGTACTTGTACTTCTCTTTCTCACCTTTATTGGCAATATTCATGTAAGGAAGACTTAATAATAGAAGGCAATAGAATCTGAGAGGGCAAACTCCTACAGTAATCAGTGATCCAAAAGCAATTGCAGCTCTTCCTCCAGCTAGTTCTACTTAGGGATTGTCATTACCTCTGTCTCTCTTGGCTGCTAAGCTATTACAGAAATATAACGATCTGCAAATGAGGAGGAAAAGTATGAAAAAGGAGAAAAAAAATGCAGACAAAAACCTTTATTAGCAGAATCTTGCTTTGACTGTTAACACACCACTCATAGTTCTGTGACATTCCAATGCAGTGGTTTTGTCTCTTTGTGGTACCTGAAATAGCCCCAAATTCATTGTCTCTCTCACACAGATTAATTGTCTCACTCACAAGGAACTGAGTATACTCTTTAAACAAGTCTGATTTTACTGGGTTATGCAGCCTATTTTTCATCTACCTTGATCAGACAGTCTGCATCTTAATAAACCTCAGCAGTTTTTACCTAAAACAGAAAATGCCAGTGCTTTTTATATTGACTGTTTCTCCAAATTTAAATATGTGTTAATTAACATAAATAGAAACAATTTACAGAAGCAGCTGTAAATGAGATGTTACTTTGCAAACACTGTTTCTATTTACCCTCTGTGTACAGTCTAATATGAGCAGGGCTCCAGAAGTACGCATAGAACTGAAAATGGATCAGCGGTGCCATAAAAATAATAGGCCATTGCCCCAGGTGGATGATCCTCGGAAGGATCAAGAGGTTGCAACAAAAACAATTGGAATTACTAAGCCACTAAATTATTGTGCAGTTGCAAAATCTCAATATACATTAGTATAGTTTATGTGGTGTTTTAAAGGCTTTCTATACAGTTAGAGTGCACAGGCATGGTCGCCTCAGAAAGAAGCACATAATTCTGGAGAACAAAATGTTCTCAGGCCAATTAAAAAGAATGTTTTGTTTCTTCTGAGCTTTTGCACTCAATAGAAACTTTGTGCTGAGTTTACCTTCGATGTGATATTACTACCATCTTGAATTTTTCCGTTACATCTGTATCAGCAGAAACAATTTTAAGAGACACCACAAATGCTGTATTAAAGTAAGCAAATCTCTGTTTCTCCCTTCTGCCATTAAGTTCTTATCACTTGCACTTAATATTATTTTTTATGAAATAAGAATAAAAAAATGCTGATGCTCATCCAGCCATCTGGCATAAACAATAAACTGTAGTTAGAAAGGTCATAGAGACTCTGGGGCTCGAGCACATATCATTCAGAATATTAAATACATAAGAAATTAGAAGCATCTATGTAATGTGAAATTCTTCCAAGCTCCATACCAAGATCTAAGATTTCATTTACTACAAAAAGCATAGACTACTCTCCCACATGACCACTCTACTGCTGGATTTAACCTGGCTATGGTAGCTCAGGGTATTTTTCTCTGTTCAAGTAACATAACAAACAGCTGTTGGCATAAAAACCTGAACAATTTCTCTCACATCTGGAATGTAACAAAACTTTCTGTGTACATTTTACCCTCATATATGTAATAACATGTTGTTAATGATCATATCTGTTAATATAACCAACACGTTATTTCAACTATTTAGACACTGAGTAAAATATATCAGTAACTTTCGAAGATAGAATCTTAACAACAATATAGTAATCATAAAAAAATCGGTTTCAGACAGTGCTGAACCGGATTTAAAACCTTACTAAAACAAGTTAATAAAATACATATTTATTTAATAAGCATAACATTTTGTATGTGTGTCTTTAGGTGAAATATAATTTGCACTCTGCTTGTCTTTAGAACCACCTGCCCTCCAGTGTAAGAATGACATTTTCAGTTTTTAAAGTTCTTTAATGTCCTTTAGGAAAAGATAAATCCCCAAGTCTGCTTTCACTCCTTGCCATGAACTACAAAGCAGGCACTTACTATTGATCAAATCCAATCATATGAAAGAGATCTAAGCCCTAAGCCACATTTAACATGAGTTCTGAGGGCTTTGCTTCCCTCAAACAGAACCAGTTGTCCCGATCCCTTCTTGTGCTGACTTTGCCTTATGGGGCTGAGGAAAAGGCAAATGTCAGTTGATGAAATTCAGTGATGCTGGTGGAATTATATCTGTTTATATCAGTTGAAAAGCTTCATCTCAGGAGTCTGACCTTTTACAAGAGAAAGTTGATCCTTAAAATACTACAGGTTTGTATTAGAAAAAAATATTTTAAGAATCTGTTTGGCTCTTAATGGGTTTTGCATCTGACATTTCAGTTTTCTGCATTCTAAATATAGGTTCCTGGAAAAAGCATAATATTTCTTATACGAATAATTGTTCCAGTAATTGGAACTACCAGTAATTCTATGGTTTCAGGAAACAGCAATAATCTGCCTGAAGCTCATTTCCCATTTCACAAGATCTCCATCCTTGCACCTCCTCTGGCTCCTGTTTTGTGAACCACTGCTTTCTCTCCATAGAGTAGAATCTATCATAGCTAGCAAAAAGTGAGTTTGTTTTCCGTTAAAAATGTAAGATGAAACAAAATATTTATTGTTTTGCTTGACACTTTCAGGGAAAAAATGGTTGTGAACTAGATAAGATTCTCCCTTTTTCCTCACTTATTTTTCCCAGTGAAGGAAAATGGGAGAGAAGCAAGAATTCACATTTTTAGCTTTTACAAAAACAACCTTTCGATGGGGTTTACCTCTCCTTTACCTCCAATAAAAGAAAAATAAATATTTTTAAGCAGGTGGAAAAATTCTGTCTTAAAGCTGTGCTAGTTTTGAATATCTCAGTCTTGACCAAAATTATGAAATATTTTCTGAAAGTTTGCTCAGTTTATATAAAACTTGATATAATTTATAGAATTTATGCATGTGGTGATAGTCTCTGTTGTGCCTACTTCCTCTTTCAATTTGAAACATAAAAATATTTCCTTTGTTTCCTTATAATTCAGTTGGTTATTTTTGTGCATTTGACACATATTTTGATGTCACTCTTCTCTCTGATTATCCAGGAATAAGACTGACTCTAAACTAACTGTAGAAGTTTATGCCTTTTCCTACTAATCTAATTTCTCAACCATTTCAAATTTTTTGAAGCTGGAATTTAAAATGCAGTGACAGGAATTACAGTAGTTTTCTTTTAAGAGGAACGTCCAAATCCTTAGGTTTTGTAATTAAGAAAAGCTGTTGCAATGGTAATTTAGAATCAGCAACAAATACAATACCTTAAGGCTAAGCCTCCATTATTCCAGCTGTCTTAACACAAGGAAAGTTTGATGACATGTAAATAAATCAGCTATCCAATACTATTGTTTAAAGCCTTGGAATCCAATTACAGTCTTTGTTGGGTGTAATTAGTGACACTTTTTGGTACTTTTTTAGCCAGGGCTTTAAAAAGTCCAGGAGAGAATCTGTTGTCATCAGCTCATTATAGAATGGGAATGGTCACCTCACAAACAGACACGTAGACAAGGCAGAGATGTTTAATGCTTTCTTTGCCTCTGCCTTCAGCACTGATGATGGGCTAAGGGGGTCCCAGTGCCCTGAGCTGGAGGACCATGACTATGAGAATGATAAACTCCCAGTTTAACCTGAAACTGTGAGGGATCTGCTGCTCCAGCTGAATCCCTGTAAGTCTATGAAGCCTGATGGGATACATCCAAGAATACTCAAATCGCTGGCTAATGTCATGGCAAGGCCTCTCTCAGGCCTTTTAACACTCTTTAAGAGTCTCAGGAATCTGGAGAAGCTCCCTGATGATTGGAAGCTGGCTAATGTTGTCCTAGCTTTCAAGGAGGGCAATAGGGATGACCCTGGAAACTACAGGCCTGTCAGTCTCACTTCAGTGACCTGTAAAATTATCAAGGTTATTCTGGGAGGTCTTGAAAAACACCTAGGGACAACACAGTCATCAGTCACAGCCTGCACAGCTTCATGAGAGGAAAGTCCTGCTTATCAAACCTGATTTCCTTTTATGACAAGGTAACCCACCTAATTGATCAAGGAAAGCAAGTTGATATAATCTCTTCGGATTTCAGTAAAGTTTTGGACACTGTCTCTCACAGTATCCTTCTGGACAAAAGGTGAGCAACTGGATCATGGTTGGGCACAAAGAATTATAGTGAATAGGGTAAATCAGGCTGGTGACCTGTCAGTAGTGGGGTTCTGCAGGGCTCCATCCTAGTGTACCTTTGAGACCTAAGTTATTTATGAAGACGTTGAAGAGAACTGGGCCTAAGTTTGCAGATGACACAAAACTAGGAGGAGCTGTTGACTCTGTCAAAGACAGGGAGGCCCTGAAGAGAGACCTGACAAATTAGAGGGCTGAGCAATTACCAACCGTATGAAGTTCGACATGGGAAAGTGCAGGGTCCCCGTTGATGGCAAACAGAATCTGAGTGAGCAGTGCCCTGGCAGCCAGGAGGGCCAACCGTGTCCTGGGGGGCATCAGGCAAAGCATCGCCAGCTGGTCGAGGGAGGGGATTGTCCCGCTCTGCTCTGACCTGGGGTGGTCTCACCTTGAACATTGTGTGCACTTTGGGGCACTGCAATATAGGAAAGATATTAAGCTGTTGGAGAGTGACCAAAGGAGAGCAACGGAGGTGGTGAAGGGCCTTGAGGGGAAGTTGTATGAGGAGTGGCTGAGGGCACTTGGTCTGTTCAGCCTGGAGGAGACTGAGGGGAGACCTCACTGCAGTCTACAACTTCCTCATGAGGGAAGAGGAGGGACAGGCACTGGTCTCTTCTCTGTGGTGACCAGTGACAGGATCCAAGGGAATGGCCTGAAGCTGTGTCAGGGGAGGTTTAGGTTGGATATTAGGAAAAGACTTTTCACCCAGAGGGTGGTTGGGTGCTGGAACAGGCTCCCCGTGGCAGTAGTCACAGCACCAAACCTGACAGAGTTCAAGAAGACAACTTTTGAGCAATGCTGTCAGGCACATAGTGTGATTGTTGGGGCTGTCCTGTGCAGGGCCAGGAGTTGGACTTTAATGATGATCTTTGTGAATTCCTTCCAATTCAGAATATTCTTTGATTCGGTCTTGGTTTTGTTCTTCATTTGATCTCTATCAATATGGGCAATGATCAGAAAAACTGGAGAAAATATGCAAAGTTAGAAAAGCTGTGGGTAGTATAGTGTCAGGTCACATACTAACAGGTCTTTTGCTCAGTGTTTCCATCTGATACTGCTAAGATCAACTAAATTTTCAAGTGAAGTCTGATCTTCTGTTAAATCACAGACTATAAACTCTATCCTAGTACTTCCTATGCCAAACCCATAACACTTCCTTGTAGTAAGGTATACTTGTTTAATATTCCAAGTCGTGCCTCTATAGCTACAGAAAATGACCAAGCAAGAAGAACAGGAAGCAAAAAAATATTTACTTTGCCATTTTTCTGTCTCTTATCATCATCGTATCTCACCTTTTTGAAACTACTGATAGATTATGTTCTCAAAAATGCTCTTAAAATTGAGAATTACTATTTATAAAATGGGCAATAGAGTTAGAGGGTAGATTAAGCGATTTTTCTGAAGGTCACAGTATTTATGAATAAACCACAAAATGAGCTGATGTTTTCCACAATCTGTCTTGACACAGAATGCTATTTCTTGGAATAAACACAAAACAGATTTTTTTTTCTGTGCTCTAAGGTCATGCAGAATTCATATCATTCAAAATAGCTTAAAACGGTAACAATAGCCACTCAACATAGTCAAAGTTCTTTTATGAGTTATGATGACAAAACAAGTACCCTTGTGAGCAGAATGGGCAGACTCCATTCATCACAGATAGCAGGTTATCTGGATCTTCCACCCTTATAATACAGGCTGGCTCATTTTTAGTAGCAGTCTGCACATTAATCTTCATTCCTTGTGGCAGTGTATATTTTAATAACTTCTAAAGGGAAATCTGACAATAAGAGGCCCAGCTATACATACATTTATATCCATATACTACAACTGATTGGAAATTAGATTCTTCGATCTGACAGTTGAACAAATTTTTTAAATTTTCAGCTGGGGCTTCTTGCATGATTTCTGGATGACTACCCTTTCATGGACTACGAACTTTTTTGTGAGATAGGGCTTAGAGTATATATTATATATTAATATATATACAATAGCTAAAAAAATGAATTGTTGAAGTGTGAAACACTGCATAACATAATTGCAGTAATAGAATAATGATGTAATAAACCCCGCAATTATGCAAGCGAAATTCACCCATTCCAAGCCCGCATTTTTCTGTCAATGACACTGTGTTGCGATGGCAAACAGCACCGGTGATGTTTTGCATCCCTCTGTAAGACTTCAGCTGTGTGTTTGAAAACAAACCAACTAATCAGACAGCGTCACTTCCATAGGCTTTTCAAAGGCCTTCCTGTTTCTAAAATTTTAGCAAACTTCCTAAAAGTTTTATTAAGTATTTCCAGCCTCTATTTGAGACTGCCTCCTCTAATGTAATTGCAACTTTTGATATAAATGGCAGTTTCACATTTTAAAATATGATTTTATTCACTCTGTATTGTCAGGTGTTATGACACAATAGGTATAAAAATCCTAAAAGACAGATTTAATACATCTAGGATCCCTTATCACATCCCTCTTTAGTTCTTATTTGACAAATGTCTTTCAGATGAGCTCTCCTGAGGAGATAAGCCAGAATCTTTTTATCAGTTCCATTGCCCTTTTCATAAAGGTTCTTTTAACTAATTTTCTTCTTTTTTTTCCCTCTTGACAATTTATTAAGTCTTTGCTTTACAGTAATAAGCATTCTGTATCACTTTGGATTTAGGTAGTCTGAAGAGCTTCCTTTTTTAATTTTAAGAGAAGTCATAATTTCCAAGTATTTTTTAGTTAACTTATTAGGTATACCAAGCAACCTTTTTCAAACTATCTCGTATCGCATGAGGACATATCACATAAGGACAATCTTTACTATTTTATTTTTATTTTTTTTTTCAGTGAGGGAAACACTTCATGTGGTTTTCTCAGTCAGTCTCCAGGACATCTCTGGAAAGGTACCTTCTTGTACCATTCAGGGATTTATTTTAATACAGTTTATACTTCTTTCTGACATATCCACTTATCACATTTGATTTGGGAATCCTTATTAATGCACTTTTTCTTGTTGTGTAAGTCTAATGGGTGCAGGTGCCCAGTCAGGGGGCTGCAGGAGTCTCCATGAGAGGAGAGGTTGAGCTGCCCGATGCTGAACACAGCCGGTTCCAGTGGTCCCAGAGCTGAGTCTGGGTGAGGGAAGGGTGGAGGGAGAAGGGGTAGTGTTTTAATTCCTGTCTATTTCTTAATACCCAAATCTCTTTTGTACAGCAATACAATTTAGTTTCCCCAAGACAAGTCTCTTTTTTTCCATCTCAGAAATTGAAATGTGAGCTCTCTGCTTTTGTCTTAACCCACAAGCCTTTTTTTCTCCCTCACCCCACTAAGGAGGGTGAGGGAGCAAGCAGCTGTCTGGGTGTTTTGCTCTTATTTAAGGTTCCCCTACCACAACATCATTGAATATTTCTCCCCACAGAGAGCGACTGTCGTTTTGTCAGAGGCAGCAGCAGATCTGGGAGATGGTTAAAGGTGGCTCTAATGCACAGCACGTGTTTGGGATATTGCTTTCCCCGTCGTACGAACTTAATTCTCAACATGAAAACTGATGGAGCCCCTGGGCCATGAATCTGTTCCCCTGCTGCCATGAATCTCCATGGGATATCTGTTTTTCTAGAAAGGTTGGTTTTAACCATCACAAAACAGTCCCTTCACGCTCCCTCTCAGCCCTTCATAGGATGCAGACTTGGCATTCTATGATCTATATTTAGCATCTGGCTCTAGGGAGATAGCTAAGGTCCCATCCACCCTCACCACAGACACACTTTCTATCTGCCGTAAAAGATCATTAATAAAACACTGCCCATTCTCCTTTGAAGACAGCATTTTCTTACCCTGAAGATATAGATAGATCTCTGCTTTCGAAGAAAAAAAAGTCTCTCTCAGACATAGACACATACTCACTTTCATTGGTATGTAAAGAGACAGATATATAAGAAAGCTGGTAATTTCTGTTTCTTCTTAAGAAAGGCAGTTTCCTCTAGTTTTTAGGTCAGTTAAAAAAAAAATTAAGAGAGATTTGATTGTCTTTAGCAGTGAAGATAGGAAGCAACTTTGTGACCTTATTAATTACAGAGTTGGTGTGGCTGAAGGAAGTAGATTTGGATAGATTCAGAAAACGTGAACAGCATCCTTTTAGAAGTTTACATAAATATTACAAAATTGGAGGCATCACTCTGTTTATCCCTGAAGGGAAAAAGAGAAAATTCATACCCCCATCCAAACTGAATTCTTCACTCTTTTTACAGAATTTTATTTCATTGCTTTTGACTGTGTGTACAAAACACAGGAAAAAAAACACAGGAACTAATTAAAACAAATTGAACCATTTGAGCAAGAACCAAGAAACAAAACACCCAAAGGGCTACCTGAACTGTCTAATAAACAAGAACTGTGCATAACATAACTCTCCTCACAGGGTCTTCCATCTACCATATGCCCTTAACCCTAACCATCATATCCAAGGAATCCCCAGCTTTTTTTCCCATTTCCTGGTAAATACACATGTAATAAATTTTAATATTACTGTATTAAAATATGGAGCTTATATGATTTTAACTAAAATAGGAAAATTACTCCCATTGCCCTCTTACCCTAAAAATTTATAGGCATTGCATATTTCTACATTTAAACACAGTTTTTTAGAAATTCTATATTTAAACATAATTTTTTCCCCCTCATCACTCACCGCCTATCTGTAATTTAAAAAAAAATACTGGAAAAAATTTTCAGCAAGCCTGAGCCTGAACTTATCAGTGTTCATTTTCAAACTCTAGCTGCTCTTTATAAGAATGATTTGTTGGGCACATATATTAATTGTTATCACCATTTAGATTATCCATGCATCAAATTGTTTCACAAGAATTTTAATTTGTGGTTTTTTTTTTTTTAAATTAAAGTCTTACAAGACTCCAAAGAACAAAGGATATGCAGATTTCTTTCATTCTAACTTATTTGAGAGAATACAATTATTCTTTTCCAAGGGGCATCAGAGAACTTTAGCATGAGGATTGCTATGGTACCAGCTAAAGAGAGCTCATTAAATCATGGCTTAGAGACCAGACAATAGGGGAGTATAAATGACTGAACTTCACAGATTTAGTCTGCCCTGTATGGAAATTCAACCTCTGCAGTCCTTGCAGTTTTTCTTCCCAGAATAAAGTAAATTCATTATTAATCTTCAGGAGTTCCTGGAGCAGTTTTCTATACCAGTTTTGGAATCTTGATCAAAAATTTAGATAAAAAACACCAAGGTCCTTATGACCAAAACAGTATTCTCTGGGCTATTTGTATCTTATCAAAGAATTTTAATTTAAAAATGTATTTCAGCAAAGAAAGCTGCTCTTTTTAAGAGGGGCACTTAAACTACTAGTTCCACTGAGATTAAATTGCACTTTTCATTAATAAATGCTGTCTTATATCAGGCTCAAAAACAATAATCTCAACTTCAGGCCAATTAGCCATGTGAGGAACCTTGTGCCAGTCTGAATAATTGGGTCAAAATCTGGCTTCACATTTGTGAGCATTCTTGGGTTATGAATTTCAAGTACATGTAAGGAGGTAAAACCTAATCCAACTCAAACATTCAGGTATATCTTCTTTGGCAAATTAGGGTCATACATTCTGGTCTTGAAGAGCACTTAATATCCTTTTGCAGGTTCTGATCATTAAATATAAGCTATACCTGGAATGCCAACTACACTGGGAGACAACTGCATTGACATTCTTATCAGTGGGCTATGTAAGATAAGGTAGTAGTGCTAAGGGAAGGGCTAACCTTGCTTTGCACATAGTTTTATCTTGCAGGTAGTTAGTCAGGTACTTATCCAGATACTACCATCCCCCACCTTTTTTTTTTTTTAATTATGAAAAGTAATTAAAAAAATTACAATGCACAGACAGAACTTATTTAGTACAAGTTACTTGTTTCTGAAGAGCCTTGAGCTAGCGCTCAGTTCCGTAACACTACAAACGTGACATATGAAGCAAGTGAACTCTATGCCTACATTTTCTTATCAGTTTGTTACATTAATGGTAGAAGGTGATTAATACTGCATGAAAAAACAAAACAAAACAAAACCAAACCCCAGTCATTGAACCGAACCATAAAAATACTGTCAGAGTTCTCATTTACATTCATCCCTTTCTATTCCAGCAGTGAAAAGTCATCTTATAGTAACTAGTTCCTGATCACTACCTTGTTTTCTGTCGAGTAGCTTGTAATTAGCGAATAATCTCATAAGGCCATTCACAGATCATAGAAGCCTGTATGTCTACAATAAATTCCAGAGTAAATCTGGCCCTAGGCAAGCATCTTCGCGTGACAGAGGAGAGCTTCACTTACATGTCCCTTCACCCACTGCGTGTCAAGAATTTTACAGGGGTACAACACTCAAAACTGAACTTGAATTTTAAAAATTAAATAACCCACAAGAATATTATGAAAGACTTCTCTAGACAACAAACTGCAAAAGAAAGGAGACCGAAGAGAAAGCACAGGTCAGTGGAGAGAATTTGCAGAAGAGCTTGTTGAACACAATTTAATGAACACAAAAAAGAAACTCAGTCATTTTGACAGCTTTCACATATATCCAAACAGCATTTGTAATCAGCCTACAGTCACACCTACTCTGACATCTAGATTAATTAGGAATTCATCAGGACTCGCTTCTGGCTTAGGGCAGATTTCAGTGGAATACAACACATATATATGTTGTCCCTGAAATGCAGAACTCAGATGCCAGGTTACACATGACAATAGCTGCACAAAAATGAGTGTTTACTAAAGAAACTGCATGCAAACTTTTATGGATCTGGAAAAAAAATTAGGAAAGTAGTAATACCGATTCAAGACTCTCTTATTTTGGACAGAAAAGTCAACTGCTGCATCCTCAAAGCAGTCCTGTATTTTTATGTAGCCTCATTGGAGGTTGGCAATGAAAAAAATAGATAGCTGATATGGCTGCAGAAATATCTTTGGTCTGTGCCCTGAATGCTGTGAGTTTTAGATTCTTACTCCTCAATTCTTCTACACAACAGAAAGTTTATTTATTTCTAAGAAAACCCAGGTTCTCAACAAGCTGATATTTTAATATTGATATTATATGTTATGACACAGTTTATGTGAGAGCTGGCAACTCTGCAAAATGTAGTGGTGCATGGAGTTGTGTTTAAGCATGTACATATAATTGAAGATTTGGGCTGTAGTTTTCAGGCATCATGTTGTAGAGGAAAGGTTATAGCTCTATGCATTCAATTAGAATTCAGACAGGTTGTAGGTTGCACTTGATTTGCTTGAAAAACAGCAGATATATCACATTTCTGGTCTTGTCTAGAAATTCATGCTTATGTCAAAAGCAGAGCTTTTTAAGGTTATCTTTTAGTGGAGTAACATTGGAAGAGGACAGAGGAATGTTCAATGTTCTTACATTCTTTGTTCTTTTATTTTCTTAAGTTAAAAAATGCATTTTGACTTGTCAGCGTGATAGTTATATTTCACAGTAGTTTATTGTTTTCTATGTGTAAAACTGTGTAAGTTTATATCGAGCAATAAAATACATGTAGACATTTCAAGATCAAAAGGTTAAGGTGTCCCTTACTGTGGATTTAACATCACTGTTTTTATGCCTCTTGTCACCAGTTTTCAAACTGACAATTGTCAGAAGCCTTTAAACTCTCCAAATTCCTACACTGACACCATATTCCCCAAGTGAAAAGCTTATATCAAATTGTGGCACAAACTCTGAGGAGAAAATATATTTACCTCTTACACTAAATATGATTATTATGAGTCACGATGTAGAACACATTAATCCTAGAGCCTCCTGGATGACATGGTTCTCTATCTCACACAATACTGTATCTCTCATTCCAAAAACCTGACCTTTTAAAAAGCCAGTCCCTTGTCATTATTTTCTGTAGAAGAGATGGGTTTTATAAGGCAGCTTAAGGCCTTTCTGAACCGTCACTGCCAAGTTCAGCTTAAAAAAATAAAAATTATTAAAAAAATAAATTATTTTTTACACATCTCCTCAAGGAGTTTATGCTTCTCCTGGGCTTCCAATGACTGTGTCATTTAAAATGAAAAATGAGGTGAGCTTTTTCCTTTTTTTTTTTTTTTTTTATGCCAAGAAAAAACAGCAGATTCCAGACTTTCAGTTCTACTGTTTGTGACAACAGAACGATATCAAGAAATAAATTTTTAAAGGGCTAGATTTTGAAATAAATCACCAATCTGGGAACTTTCTGCAGAACTTTCTGCAACCAGGTCACTCACCTGTTTTGTTGACCCTTAACAGTAAATATTGTCTCCATGGATGTTCAGAGGGAATCCATAAGAACCAGCAGGTAGAAAGGAGAAAGTGGCAAGTTCAATGGCAAGAGACATAAACCACCAGGACCACTGGGTGATGGCTGAGAAGGATGATGAATAAAATCTGAGGAGATTACGCCCAGCTCCTCCCCTTGTTAGAGCTGATGGTGACGGTGACTGAGTGCCTGGATTTGCAGCAGGCAGGCTGCAGGCCTGCCAGGTGTTCACACACTGCAGACAAATGATCAACGCCGATCACTTTGCACATCGAGTCTGGAAGCTCTTATTGAAAAAGCTCTTAGGATGTTTTCTGATGAACAGACCAACACAGGCATCCTCATTAAGAATAACTGAGTCTTAGCTAAGATATTCCTACATACAGGGTAAATGTGGCCTTGATTTGATACAGATTGTCAAAGAGTCTTACAAATTCATGCAGCCTCCGTCCAATCATTACACCCACATGCAGGTATGTATGCACACAAAAACATATGCAGATGCACATGCATTCACTGTATTTTCCAAGACCTCAGCTCCTTATAGGCCACAAAGATATAATTCATTGATCGCAGATATTTAAAACCCACTGAAGGAGAAAAGAAACCCTAAGAAATCAGAGTGAGAAAACCCTGTTACAGATTTTACTTGGTTGTGAACAAGGATTAAGATTTAAATGAATCATATTTCATGCCCTCAGAGATCATTCCGGAGATGAAACCCTTTGAATCTGTGCTACTGAAACAGAAGCTTGCCTTCCCTCCAGGAATTATGTATTGCTGTGTCTGTTTGAGTCTAATTGAGCCAAATGGTAGAGATCTGCCCCCCAAGGGAAAATGTTCTCACTATACAAAGTTAAAATTGCCACAAGTTTGTTCTTTTTTTTGAAACCCAAGCAATGACATTAATATTTGGTAGAGAGTTAACATAAAAAAAAAAATCAACCAAAAAACCCCAACCCTCCCTCACCAAACAACAACAGAAAAATGCCCCCCAAACCTCACAAAGATCCCAACAAACCCAGAAAAAAACAACCCCTCCCCCATACCCTAATCTCATTATCAAGATTCTAGCATTTCTTTAAATCAAGCCATTTTAAAATTCAAACTAAAGGTTAAACTATTTTACTGCTGCACATCTTTTTATAAACATGTATAATTATAGGGCATGAATGAAACCTAGAGTTCAAGAAACCTCGGCACTTGGTAGAGAAAATTTTTATTAACTGTAAGGATACCACATCAGCCCTAAAGTTTAAGCTCAGGTTGGTTTTTTTAATAATTTTGTCTTTTTTTTTAAATAAAATTTTGTCAGTAGGTTTTTGGGTTATGCCTATTGTACTAGTGTTGAAAGAAAGTAAGCAGAAGAATATAGCACATAATTCTACATAAAGAATAATCAAATTTAAGGGCTAGATTGTACATTTAAGCACCTAAGATCAGGAAATACATATGTGCACAGTGCTTTTGGAATCCTAATGCAGCCACTGGGATCCATATGCATGTTTACACTAGGCTTTAACTGGAAGCTTAGAGGATGGGTGTTAGAAATAATAAAACAGGACTGTGCCACAAATAGGGCTGTTGCTTGTGGAATTTCTGGGAGCACATTGGCCTGTTCATTGCATACCTTTCCTTGTTGTGTTTGTAACCTTCATTGGTGCATTTCATACCTAGCACAGCTGGCTGTGGCAATAAGAGGTTTCCAGAACGAAAGCCAGACCAATACTTTTTTACCTATAAGCTTCTCAGAGCCTCAGCAGTATCCATTTCAGTAGCTGCTGTGCAAACTCGTGCTGAACACTTGTGCCAAAAAATGGGTTTGCCAGCAGGTTGTATTTGTATCCTCTGATTCTTAGGGATAGGCACTGGCCTATCCCTTACGGAGAGGCCTGGCAGGGGCAAGAAAGTGCTGGTAAGGGACATCCAGTTTGGCTTGTCACGCTCTAGTCAGACCTGACCACTGGATAACCTCAACATCCTCAGAATTTGTGAAGCAAGAAGGAAGTCTGGCAACATATTTCCACTTTTGGTCTCTAGTGCTGTTATAATTTCAGGATTTCTCACCTGAGAGATAGAGGAGCTGGACAGCAGACAAGAAGGTGCTGCCTCAGTCCTCAAATCCAACTCCATTCAGTTAATGCAGGGATCATGAATTTAATCCCTTCAATATGTTATCCAGCCCATATTTTATAGGTGATTAGATTTCTTTCTTATGATTCTCTGCTCCTATGTTGTGAGAAAGAGCTCAACAGGATATCGTAATGACAATAATGTCCTTACTGGACAGGTAGAGGAAGCTGACATGTTGCAGACTATATTGATATGAAGGACAAAAGTTAAAGAGGAGAATGATAGAACAGTCACATACCATCCTTCTGAACTACCTACTGCTGCAGAAGATCTGCACTCTTCATTTTGTTTTGATGGTTGCTTAGTGTCCTAGGAACATACATTTCCAATTTAACTAAGGCACAACAGATTGCCCAAAGAGGTGGTAGATGCCCCATCCCTGAAACATTCAAGGTCAGCTTGGAGAGAGCTCTGAGCAACTTGATGTGGTGGAAGGTATCTGTCATGGGTTTAGCCCCTGTGCTTTCTGCACAGTATTATCAACTCATAAATTTTGCTAATAAGTAGGAAGAGTTTGCACAGACAAAACAGATCTCCTTAAAATGGGGATTAATATTAAGATTTATTGCTATACAACTAGAACTAAGGGAAAAATACTTATATACACAACTCTAACTAGTTTTCCTATAATAACAAACTTATATATGTACAAATGCCACCCCTCCTCTTCCTCAAAAACAGTCCAGAGGAAGAAAGAGAAGGGAGGAAAAAAAAAAATTTTTAAAGGTAACAGTTCCACATTTCTTCAGTTCGAATCTCTCTCCTTTTCACTGGAATGCAGAGAAGTCTGCCTCCCACCTCTAGCCGCTTGTCCATAGCTGCTGAGGATTTTATCATGTCATCACCACGGGATTCAGGGCTCTGTGGAGTTTCTTCCACGAGGAGTTTC
>VXAY01001847.1:233485-257411 GCA_013399855.1 Oxyruncus cristatus
TTTTCTCTGGAGTTTCCTCTCCGCTCTGCCACATGCCTCGGCCAGAGGCTCCAGTGCCGTGCCTGCCCCCGGCCCAAGGCCAGGGGAGGAGGGGTCCAGCCCGCACTGGGTGAGGCCCTGCTGCCTCACTCACATCATGGCTCCAAATTTCTTTCTGCGCCACACACAACTACCACCCTTCTTTTTTTCCGGTTTGTGTTAAATATGTAATTCGTGGAGACGTCACAGAAGTCCTCTATTGGCTACTTAGCCAGAATTTCACCTGGAATCAACCATCTTCTACTCTAATACTGAGGGGAATGGGCTAAACCATGACAGTATCCCATGACAGGGGATTTTTAAAGGTGTCCCATGACCTTTAAAAGTCCCTTCCAACACAAGCCATTCTATGATCCTATGGAAAGAAGGCAATTCAACATATTTTTTTAAGAACTTGCACATTTTTCACAAACAAACTGATCAGTATTTCAACTGCTTTGAGGCTAGGAAGCAACATTCACAATATTAAGGAAGTATTCATAAGTGGAAGAAAATAAAACCTTCTCACAAGGGTGCTGTAGCATTGCTAACAACTATATGTACATCTGTCAAACAAAATCTATAGTGATATACCTCAGAGAATTTTATCAAAGTATATCCTAGAACTGCTAAAGTTTCCCCTTACTAGATAGGTAAGGAGTTCCAAAGAAAAGCTAACACAGCAGAGAACATCTTTCATATAAATTGTAAGTGCAAACTCAAGAAAAAAAAATTTTTCTTTTAGTAGAATTTTCCAGAAAAATGTGTCTTTCCACTTTGGCCATTTGTACATAAACAATTGTACACAAGATGTATCTGGAGAGCAATTGCGTGGGAAGGGACAAAATTAGGATATCAAATTTTTGGTTCAATATACAAACATCAAAATAGGTTGGTTTACTGTTTCCAGAATAATTTCCCAGTTTCATCTAGAGGCAAAATAATGTCTCGTAGGCTATTTAAGTTCAGTGTTTAAGACTAAATACGATAATGGATGCTGCCAATAGAGATTATAGGAAGACCAATTCCCTAACAATGCATGCTTGAAAATGGACACACATTGCAGAGAATTAGCCGAAAGAATCAAACAAACTTGAAGAAAAATATATTTTGCTTTAGTCAACATACATGCTCTGGTAATCTTAGGCGACAAAGAAGTACAAATAAGACCGGTGAAAAAGCTCAAGTTGAATGAAATGGTGCATAAGCAGGCTCAGACTGCAACTGACTACTGGCTCAAAAATGCAGTATGAAAGAATGAAGACAGCAGGAGATTTTTCTTGGCTGCAGGCACTTGAATGAAATACAGATAGATTAATCCTTTCCTTCATAAAAAACCAAGGAAGAAGGTGAAAAAGAAACACATAAATCTAAAGAACATTTAGAGGGACCCTAATAAGTAATTAAAGAAGTTGACAGAAGAGTAACATATGCAAAAATAAAGCTGATGGTTCCTAACACAGAATCATTGACTCATAGAATGGTTTGAGTTGGAAGGGACCTTAAAGCTCATATAGTTCAAGCCCCCTGCCATGGACAGGGATTTTCAGTAGACCATTGTTGCACAAAGCCCCAACCAACATGGTCTTGAACACTGCCAAGGCCAGACACAGACACAGAAGACCACAACTTCTTTGGGCAACCTGTTCCAGTGCCTGTTCTGTCAGGCACAGAGGTGAGATTGACTGGCCTACAGTTCTCCGGGTCTTACTTTTTTTTCCTTCTTAAAATAGGGGTTATATTTCTCCTTTTACAGTCAGTAGGAACTTCACCAGATTGCCACAACTTATGAAAAATGATGGATAGTTGTTTAAACACCTAATCTGCCAGTACCCTCAGGACCCATACACAGCTCATCAGGGTTCATGGACTTGTGCACCTTCGGATTCCTTAGATGTCCTCAGATCTAATCTACAGTGAGTGATTCTTAGTTCTTCCAAGTCCTACCTCTGCCTTCTTCCTCTTGGGTAGTGTGGCTGGAGTATATGCTGGTAAAGACCGAAGCAAAAAAGTCATTGAGTAACTCAACTTTCTGCATATCCTGGGTTACCAGGTCTCTTGTTTTCTTCCAGAGAGGGCCCACATTTTCCCTAGTCTTGTTTTTATCACAACACACCTCTAGAAGCTTTTGTTGTTTCCCTTACATACCTGGACAGGTTTGATTCTATCAGGTCTTTAGCTTTCCTAACCTGATCACTGGCTGTTTGGACAATCTCTCTGTATTTCTCCCAGGCTATCTGTCCTTGTTTTCATCCTCTGTAAGCTTCCTTTTTCTTTTATCTCTTTCTTGGCATCCCTTGCTCCAGAGCTCAGAGAAGGTGATCCTTGAATACCAACCAGCTGTCTTTGGCCCCTCTTCCCTCTAGGGCTCTATCTCGTGGTACTTGACCAAGAAAATCTGTAACAAGGCCAAAGACCACTCTCCTGAAGGCCACGATAGTGAGGTTGTTCTGTGACCTCCTTGCTGCCCTAAGGATCTCTAACTCCATGGTTTCATGGTCAACTGCAGTCAAGGTTGCCTTTGAGCTTCACATTTCTCACCAGCCCCTTCTTCTTGAGAAAAAAGTCCAGCATAGCAGTCCTCCTTGTTTGGTCCTCTATCACTTGGAGAAGGAAGTTGAGATCAATGCATTCCAGGAACCTCCTCCTGGTTTGCTTATGCCCTGCTATGTTGTCCCTCCGACAGATGTTGGGGTTGTTGAAGTCCCAGGACCAGGGCTTGTGAGTGTGAGTTTTCTCCTATTGTCTATAAAAGGCCTCATTGTCTCTGTCTTCCTTGGCAAGTGACCTGTGGTAGAACCCCACTATAAAGTCACCTGCCCCTGCCTTCCTGACCAGCAAACTCTTGGTTAGTTCATCATCCACCCCCTTGAAGAGCTCCAGCATAGAGGGCATCACCTCTTCTCATCTCCCCTGCCTAACATGGCAGGAATGCACACGCAAACTTGAATTCAATGGAAGGAACAACAACCTTACAAAGTTAGCAGAAAGGCACGGGAAAAATGATATTGTAGGGAAGTAGTCTGCACAGCACCATTTTTCACAATGTAATAAAAAAAAAGTATATCCATTTAAGCAAAGAAGGAAACAGTGCTTTTGTCATGAAATTACAAATGTACTTGCAGTAGTTTCAATGAAAAGAATTCCTAGATAACTCCACACTATGAAGGAAGCTAAACTATCCCCAGCATGTCAATTCTCACGTTCAGAATACTTTCTTCCTACTGTCCTAGTGCTCAAAATATGCTACCAAGTGATGCAATGCTGGCTCAGCTTGTCCTCCAAGGAGCTGTTAGGTGACCTGAAGGAAGTGTTGTTCTGTTTTTGCAAAAAGGAAAGTAGTAGAGATGTTCTCAAGAGGCTAAAATTGCCTCCTCTATTTATTGGGGTGGGAGATGAATAAGAGGCTGCTATTATGAAAAACAAGTGTTCAGGATACCATCACATGTTTCAATGATCATTTACATTTAGAAGAAAAAATAGAAATAAATAATTAATATTATTTCAACAATCTCAGCTTTACCTTCCCTTCCCTATGCAGTGGGGATCCAATTCCTGTTGTCTTATCTCTATAACCACCCCACTCTCTACGCTTTTCATGTCCAGTTCCCAGTATCTTCATGCCTCTGCCCTAGTACCCTTTTCTACCACACCTACCTCCACCACCATCTTGTAGGGTGAGCTCACAGCTCTTCTCTATCTTTTCCTCCTTAGGGCTAAAAGGTGGAAAGCATGGAAGAGGTGACATCCACAATTTCCAAAGTTGCTTCCACCTCACCTCAGGCATAATTTCAGGAGAAAATCCGTTTTGGTCACCAGGACTCAAAAATCTGGACCATGGTTAGTCACACAAGACTGAATAGTTTAGAGCAGTATGATCATAAAGACAAATACTGTCAAGTGGGCCAGGGTGTAATGAATGCTAGTCATCTCTGGAAAAATCTGGTGCCCTGTTGAAAAAGTCTGTTGGATCATGTTCGGAAACTCTTTTTCAGAGGCTTTTGACATGGCTAAAAGTGGGTTGCTTTTTATGGAAATAAAACATTTGCAGGTAATGATTCCCCACCTCAAGGGCTGGCACATAGGATTTGGTGGGTTGAGAAAAGAAAAAACCTTTGGTTGTTCTCAAAAATGTTTTTAGATTTATTCTTTCAAGCGTACTAAACATGTTTCTCCCTAATCATCACCTTGTAAATAACTGTGCCATGTTGGTCTGAAGTTTTCACAAAGATTTGCTGGATACCAACAGCTGGAGGCACAGGCACACCAGGGAAAAGTCTAACCTGAGGAGTTTACAGTTGATAAATTCCTCAAAGACTGAAAGCAAGGTTATGGGAGACAAATCAAGTTGTTCTAACAGTTACTTAAGGCTAGACTGTGCCACCCACAGCCACTCAGATTATATGGGACACCCACAACATGTGCTCTCTCAGAGTCTGACTGATGCTTTCCTGTTCTGTTATTCTCTGAAACAGAATTAAAATTCAGTCAGGTTGAAAGGAGCTTTTTACTCTGTGTATGAGGGGAAATAACAGTAACTGCAATTCATAAAAACCTTCTAGCGTGTCTATACACATGCATGCCTTCACTGATAAATCCAAAACAAAGGAGGCATTAAGTTGTCTTTTCCAGGAGGGAAAGAAATCTCCGTGACAAGTTTATTGAAACATTTTACAAAAAAACAGGATACTGTTCAACATATACAGTAAGTTCTTATTAAAGGCTGCATTTCACCATAAACAGCAATTTTGGAGGACAATGTTGTGCATTTGTCGTCAAATGTTATTGTTGTTTGCAAACACCAAGAGGGTTCCATCTGCCATTATTTTTTATAATGATATAAATAAGAATATATAAGTAGGTAGACATTTTAGATATAAAAACGTATCAGTTTCAAGAATGTAAGACAGAGAATAAAGAGAGGATCAAATAGAAATTTAATGCAGAAAATATAGCATTTTAAAGTGAAGTTTAAGGCAAACAGTAAATTATTTTCTGAATAAAGTAAATTGTATAAATTTAAGATACTTGTCACTTCCTAATAAAGAGAGGGAAAAATGCCGAGATCAGTGGAAATCAAGTATTGTTCATGGACCACTTTCTTGCAAAGATCATTAACATATATATCTTGGTAATAAAAGTTTCAGTCGGTATAGAAAAATAAGTTTCTCTCTGTTAGTCTGCTGCTGAGGAGTACTGGGTATTTTACTGCTGTCAGAGTGATGATTCAGCATTGCAAGTGGTTCTGTGCAAGTAAGTGGGAGGCAGTAGATCCTTTCATAGCTTCTATTTTTCAAGAAAGCTACTGCACAGAATCCTCAGCTTTACCCTATATTCTATCCCCTGAAGAGAACAAAATTATAATTAAGACAAAGCACAGTCTGCTTGTACAGGTTCACCAACTCACAAAAGCACAACTATGCAAAGGCACAAGTGAAAAAAAAAGGATACTTTCAAGTCAGTACTCTGTGATAAGTTGCTTTGGGGCCTGTCTTACAGCAGCAGTTCATCCTCTAAGCATGAGAGTGATTACAAATTTTCTTGCTATGGCAGCATGTGTTTGCCAATTAATTGCATTTAGCTGTTCCAGAAGAAATGTACTGCCAAAGTGCTCAGAAGACCTCTTGATTTAACTTAAGGCCATTTTCTTACTTCAGAGAAGACTGCAAAATCTGTAACTTTTAATACAATTAATAAAATATCTTCAATACACAAAAAATAATGACCCCTGCTTGCATATATTATTCTGTTAGGTTCTAAGCTATATCCATTATCCAGACTATTATATCCTATTCAGGTGACAGTAGTATTTGAACACCAAGACAAGTTCTTACTTTACTTGAAAAGTATCCCATCAATTGAGTAATACAGTACATTTATAGTGCAGCAGTAGCTGTGAAACTCACCCTCTGCTACACTCTCTGCATAGTCAGAAAAGTCACACTATGGTTCCTTGAAAAAGAGCTACAGCTAGAACTGAGTTTGTTGTAAAGGACTAAAGGACTCTTCTATTCCCCCACTGATAGTACAGGGCAAGAAATACTACAGCATCAAAGCCCTGAGACAAGTTGCTCCCATAATAGCAGAAGGATTGCTCTTATCTTCAAAGTCAAAATCTGTCTCTGTCTTTACATAAAATGCTATATATCCTTACATGGTAAGAAGCATGGACTGGCATTTTATACTTTTTATTTCTAATTTTACATGAGAGCTGGAAAGAATAAGACTTGCTCAAGTCAACTTCTCCACAGCTCTACAGTTCGCTCCTGCCCCCCCCAAAAAGGGAGTTCCAGATAGAAGGCTTACTGTTAACCTAATTGCATCTTGTTCATTCCTTTGCCTAAGTAATATTTTTCTCTAAAATATATTTTAGAGAAGTACTTGAAGTACTTGACTCAATCTGATTTTGAAAGGTTCAAAGCATTTTGTAAAGGTTAAAGCAGTATTATAAGCTTTAATTGAGAGTTGATCTCAAAGCCAGTAAGATTTTTAACTGGAACTTTTCCTCAAGGTTCGATTTCTATACAGTCAAGAAATGAATCTTTGTCTTGACTGGTGAAAGATGCTGCCAGCAAGAGACTACTTTTCTTAGCACAAAAGCCACAATATCAAGTTTGGGACAGTATATTGTAAGTCACAATAAACTTCCTTTTTTTAAGGTGTATCCATGCTTAATTAGACGCTGCTATTGTTGGTCTATGTTTGGCCCAGCCACCTGTGGTTTGTACTTTTCCTGCCAAGACATGGGAAAACAAGGCCTGATAAATGGGAACTTGGTCCTTGAAGGCAGCACTTTGTATAAACTAAAATTAATTGGTATCTCACCGTTGGCTGACAGCCCTCCAAGGGCATTTGAAGGAGAAAGTGAAGAGGAGGAGGATGAAGTAAGCCCCCAGACCCATTAAGGGAAGACCCTCCAAGGTGTATCACACAGGCACGGGGGAATTCCAATGTCCACACGCGTGCGCAGAAGGGGCACCACTGACATAACAGGGCAGGGACCGAGGGCCTCTGGCTGGGCCGTGCTGGCCACACCTGCCCAGGTAGATGTCACTGGCAAATTGGATAAAAAAGCAGGGTGCTCGTGCTCGGGGGGCTCACACTTCACACGAAGGACCACGTTGCCTTTTGCGGGGACGCCCGCGGTGTGTGAGCCGGACCCTCCGAGGATGCAGCTGCAATAGAGAATCCTTGGTATTCGGAGTTGGAGAGATAACCTCGTAAGTTACACCTGGGTGTTTGTGGGGTTTACTGAGGGCTTATTTTCCCTTCTCTTTTCTGTCTACCATTTCTTGTTTTGTTGGCCACCTCTTTGTAATAAATATTGGTTTTCTGAGCTTTCAACAGTCTTTTGATTTCAATCCCGGCATCCCTTCGAACCCTCCCTGGAACATAAGGGCAGGTAAGAATCACTTCCAAAATTTACTTTCAGTTCTAGCATGGCAACACAGGATGGAAATAGTTTTAAAAGTCCTTTCATAAAATTTCTGGTTGCACATGAGATAATTAGGCAGAAGTTAAATGTATTTCTTTTGACAACTGTTCAAAATTCAATATTCAGAATGATATTTCAAGATAATTGTAGGTTTAACAGACCAATATATAACCTACAATATCCTTGTTACACGAGCCAGGTTGCATTCTTATAGAGATGCACTGGTATCCCGGGAACTTCTTCCCAATATGCTAAAGGTTCCCGGTTTATTTCATCCAGTCAAAACCACTGACTGAAGTTAGAATTTTTTCTTCTCTCTTTTTTGAAGGGGTGCTACCTTAGTGGTACATCCTGTGCTTATAAGAACAGGCACCATAGTGCAGTAGATTGAGCAACAATAAACAGAGAGAAATGCAGGCACAGTCAAAATTGTCATTTTACTAAAAGAGACACTTAATGATATGTTCAGCCCCACATAATAAACATGCTTAGACAACCACATTTACAAGTACCTGAACAGCATAAATATGTGGGTGACTGAATCTAGCAGCAGGAACACAACTTCTTTAAAAGAATATTTGTGATCTTTAGGGAAATGAAAAAGTTACCCATGAATGTACTAGCTCCTAGTTCTGGGGACATGAACTGTGAACAATAAAATGGAAAGATTGGATAAAAGATATGATTTTTTAAAATAAAAATGTTCTCTTAAGTTTTAATTTGTATATTTTTCTTAAGCCTTCAAGTGTCATTTATTCCTGAACAAAAATGTTCCTTATCAGCTTTGTTTGATGCAGGAAGAAAAAGGAGAAAATTGAATGCACTAAAGATCTCCAAGAAACACTTTTTCTGAAGTTAGAGTAGGCATACATCTACATTACCCTGCAAACCTTCACCCTAAAGAGTTCTGAGGTTGGCTAACATAAGGAGAGAAAAGAAGCATCTCTTTAATCTTCTCTTGCCCCACTACCTGTTTGCTTTTTGCACACTGCTGTGATGCCACAGTATCTCAAAATGACCTGTTCTGTATTCTTGTTCCTTCCTTCCAAGTGTTCCTGCTGTATCCAACACTTGGATCATTCTGTGTGCTAAATCACACCGTCTTTTACTTCCAAGTCTGTTCTCAGCAGAGATTTTACTCTGACATGGAAACTATTGTTAATGGCTCATCTCAAGGATCAAGGAGATGAAGACTAAAGACTAGAGATTCAAAATGTACTGCTCTTGACAGTACAAACTGACCATGTGAGGCGATATATTGCATTTGGTCACTCACATGTTAGTGTGCAATATTTCCTGCAATCGGTAAACTTATGATGTTTTTAATGTAGTTCCCAGAATTTAGCATGAAAACAGCAAACCAGTAAGGGCTCAAATCCTTAAAATACTTGTCTACTTTTTCCTCAGTAATCTCAATGGGAAATCATTTGTAAGCCAAAAGCTGACCCTCCAGCTCTTTCCTTCATTTCCTGAAAGCTGAAGTTTTTGGCTGCTAGCTTTGGGATTAAAGAACTGATTAGAAGTTTTTATCATTAAAAATATCCATGTGTCTTATCCTCTAAAATCTCCCTGCTGAGGTACTGAGTAAGTTTGCCAAAATTTGTTCCTTTGCTGTTCTTTGCAAGATGCAAAGTAGTAATTCCAGTACAATTATACTCCGGCAGGCCAAAAGGGGCTTCATTCCTAAAAGCAAATTCATCAAAGACTCATTAACAATTGTGTCCTTTCTGAGGAAAAAAAAATTCAGTTTTCATTCCTGCAGCAGTTGCAACTCACACAACTCATGGACAGACTTTCTCTCTGTTTTAACTCCAACGACCATACGATGGAACTTGCAGCCTGGGTGTAACCTACATGCAGCCCCTTCCCTGCTTGCCTACCCTGTATCCTGTGTCTTGATTGGTTTGACTTTTTAGCTCATTACAGGCTTACATATAAATTCTTTATTCGTCATTTACTTATATTTAACTTTCAGAGGATGACACAAACTACACCAGATCCCTCAGAGACATTTCGTCACACTGTGCGCTCCCTCCTCCAGCTTAGGTCTGTCATGGTTATGCCTGAACAAAACAAACTAACTCTATACTGAGGCACTTGAAATGCAGCAAGAAGTAGAACAAAGCTGTCTGAAGGGATAATTTCCTTTTCATAAGGAGCCTGAGAAGACTGGATAGACAATAGCAAATAGGAACAGAAGTAGCAGTAGTAATTGGAGTGGGCATAGGAAAGTGAACAGAAGGTAGACAGGAGAGACTTTCAGTTGTCCCTTCTGTGGAGATGGGACTGTCTTCCTTTATAACATGTTTGTACAGCACTTGCCATGGAGGTGATCAATCTGATGCTCTGCAGGTGCTATTAAGTATGCAGTGTACATCCCTCACTGCCAGTTCATAGGTGATGAGGTCTTGCTTCAATGCCCTTCCACAGCTTTGGTGCTTCAAATTGAGATGTTCTTTTTCTTTAGCATTGACAGAGTTCAAACAGAAAAAGACAAGAAAAACACAGGCAGAAAGGGAACAAGGAAAATGTACAAAGATCTTAAGTGGCACATTTAGCACTAGATGTTGCTTATAGAAGCTATTTGTCTGAGGGGTGAAGAAAATGTAAGACTAATCTGTTCTGTAGGTTTTTGTTAAATTATTAGCTTAGATGCTATGACTTTGATGAATACAGTTATACAAGTGAAGGTAATTTTCAGATTGTAATGAGTATGTCAACCAGTGCAATGGTATCCGAGTGAAGCCAGTCATTAATGATGTGTGCTTCTTTCTGCTTGTCTGAATTAGTATTAATACTAAACCATGATCTCCCCATAAAAAAAAAGTAGAGGAAAAAACCTAGAGAAAGAAATAAAGAGTGGCATTGATATGGCATGATGATAGGCCTATCTTGAAAAGAAAGTTACTTTTTAATTAGGCAGGCATAGGTGAAATATGGTAGGATGGCACTGATTCCTGACAAAGAAGAAGAGGGGCCCAAAAGACTTCAAAATATGATAAGTTCATTTTTTTTTCTGCACATTTAATATCTGAATAATTTCTAGCAGAGGGATAGGTGTCAGAGAAATGCTTCTGAACTCCAGAGAGAAACCATTTTGGATTTCTGTCTTGTGCAAGCATGCTGCCCCTGTTGTAAGACACTGGCCAACTTCCCTGTTAAGTAAGTATTTGCTGTTCACCTACAGATCAAAAAGTTATTCCTCCACTGAGTTTAATGGGTTTACTTTCTTCATATTATTAGTTCAATCTGATCTCCACATCTAAGGCAGGCCAAATGCTACTGACAGAGCCACTTAGAGCATGCACACATGTGTAGAACCTATTTGTTTTGCGCTTCCTTCATTCTCTACCATCATTCATTCTTTTTGATCAAGAACATAAAAATCAAAAAAGTTTTTCCATATTGTGTTTTTTCAGCTGAAAAAAACCCAAAATGTTAGCTGTAGCGGTGAGAAATAGCTGGTCCTTATTTACAACTGAGACTTGATTTCCTGTACACAATGGCAAAAATCAACCTTTAATTCCATTCTATGCTCATGTTTTTATGAAATCTGTTGCCAGCAAAGAGTCCAAGGAGTCTTAGACAAATTGCTTCAGAGGTGTGGTAGTGCAGAAGCGTGGATAATAGGAGCAAAGATATTTTCTTTTTTTTTTCCCCCCCCCCAGGTTATCCCTGCCCTACCATCAGATTTTATCTTTCTTTTACCCCATATTTCACGTTTGTCTTTCACATCTCAAGGTCCCCTATTTCTGTAAATAAACTATCTTTCAAATACAAGCCTGTATTTGAAAGTTTTTATTCTATCGAGTCTCATCTCCATTTTCTTACTTTCTGACTAAATCTCAAAACGATGAAATAATGTTTTCCACAAATCAAAGCTAAATTGCTAATTTAAAATCAGTCTGGTTTTTAGACTTAAGGTTTAGGAATGTCAAAGCAGAAGCCATGGTGAAGAACTAAGCAAACAAGAAAATCAAAGTTACAACAAATGTACCAAAAAAAGCACGGACATAATTTTAACCATAGCTGTTAATTACTTGAACAGTAGCTTCTTAAACACTTGCTTCCCAGCTAACAACTTGATCCCTTCAAAATACCAGCAGACTTCAATGATATTGACATTTTACCTTTCTCTACACATCACCTGCAGAGCTAAGGAAACAAGCAGTATCAGAAAAGGAGCCTTTAATACAAGGAAGAAAAAAATCCAAGCCCAAAAGTACAAGGTGATAAGAGATTCTTGCAAGCCCATCACTAATCATTTAATATTGCTTCTTGTAGGGTTTATAGCAGACACAGAGTAGCTCAGGCTTTTTGAGACCTCTGGTAGGTTGCATAAGTGAAGGATTTATATCCATGTCATCCATTTAAAAAACCTCTCAGGGGCATAGAAAGATGTTGTAGGATTAGGAGAGGTGTTTCAATATGTGGTTTATATGCAAAATGGTGCAAAAGACATAGTACAATGAATATATACATAATAAAACCTACTGAAACAACAAACATGTAAACTTGAAAAAAGTACGCTTCATGACATGGAGAAAGTAGGAGACGAGCAGAAAATATAAGAAAGACTGATGCCCTTAGACACTCAATATGGAAAAGATATTGTCCTTATATACATCCTTATTTTTCCTCACCCTCCTGCAGTCAGTGTATTACTTCCTTACATACAGCAGTTCCTTTCTGTCATGGAGGCAATTCATTCCTATCTTGTCAGGCTCACTTTTTCCTTCCTAGTGCCTCAAGACACTAGTTGCTGTCAAAGCAGTAACAAAAGGAACCCCAGAGATTTTTTTCTGACACCTCCCGAAGTCTAGAATCATCACATCGGATATATATTTGGAGTCCGGAAGACCAGCTTTTGTTATATGACCTCATCCAGCCAGAGCTTTCTCTAAATCCTTGTCAAAAACATGTTTATGATCCCCTGCCAGCCAGGAGAAACACTGTTTTTTCTCTCAAGCCCAGCTAACTTGTTTTCGATTATCTTCTTATTAAAGAAAAAGATTGTGCTTCATAAAGCAGTCCTGGATGTTGCAGAATTACTGCTTGAAACACAGAATTTGGAACACCACATTTTTGTTTCAATATTGGTATCCAATGCCTTATGAGTCATTGTAATGATTCCCTGTTTCCTTCTGTACTGAGCTTTAACAAGTTAGGCGTTTTCAAAGCTCTTAACTAAAGTCACAGAGGAATTAAAAACACTTTTTCAGAAAAGAGTACAACATAGTTAAGGAAGACCCTTAGCTGTCCTGTACTAATCTCTCTTATAACAAATTTTGTTCTCCCACCCTGTCCTGTAAGCATCCTTCCCAAATCATGCTGTTTCCCTTACTTCATATATTTTGCTTCTAAGAAAAAGGAAGGGGGAGGGATTACACTCAGAGCAACAAACAACTCTGCGACAATTAAGAATTTACCAGCATTTCTGACCAAACAATCTTGCATTATTAAATTGGTCTACTTGTCCCTTTCCTTTTTAAAACCCATTTACACCTTTATTATTAAGGCATATGATTCAAGGTTGCTATCATGATACTAATTGTGTGGGTGAACAGTTCCACGGACCAATGGAGACAGTAGATTCTGATTTCCAAAACTGGAAATCATGGGAATCGTTACAATTACTCATAAGATTTGAGGGAAAAAGGTATCCCCACAACAAAACAAATGAACAAAACCCCTAAACCACCACACTTTGTTTTCACCACCCTTTCCTAATGCTATCGCTTTATCCCCATTGTTTTGTCCTTGCATAGAAACTGACTCTCCATACATGGGGGAAGTAGCATTGAATAAAAAAGGTATTTTTTCCCCTTCAAATAAAAGAGAATTTAAGCCTGGTGAGCTCAAGATTGTCAGGTTGGGTTTGGGGGGATTTTAAAACCAAATTAAGTAAAAAAGGTAAACTCTACACATTACTCTCATGAGTGGATATTCATAAGTGAACACCTGCAGTGAAATCTGCTCTTGAAAACAGAGCACCAGGGACCTACTCCAACCATCGTAATTGGAACCAGGCTGATTTTTGATTTTCTGTAAACTCAAACTACATTACATGCACTTTGTAGTTTGCAAATACAATTCACTGCAGCTGTGGAATAAATCAATCTGAAAATACATATATACATAAATAATACTGGTTTAATATTACCAGTGAGAAATCTAGACATCTCAGAAGACTTAAAACTCTGAGTCAAGGCAAATTCCAGCAGTTTCAGTATTTGAAATTTACTCAATTTCATTCAACAAATTCTTTCTAATAGCATTTGTCACTGTGTGCCTCCATCTCTTACTATAGGTATGCATGTGTGTTTACAGAGTTGCGTACTTCCTAGAACATTTTCAAATGTGTGCCTTTTTGTGGACGTTCAGGACTCCATGGGGTCCAAAAACCTGAAATCTGCTTTTTCCAGTTGATATTGTTTAGGTCATACTTCCTGGCACATCCCTCATTTCAAATTGCCAAGAGAGTGGCGAAAGATTGAAACACCGTGGCACCATGTATTTTCTAAAGTAATATAAAAGATTGACCTGGGGTATTTCTAAGTTTCTATCCTGTCACACAATGGGGTTTTGTCACATTTTACCTGTTAACCAGCTTACCTCTTTCAAATCTGTTTTACTATGATCTACTCAGAGTTGAAACTGGAACAATAAATAGCCCATGTGCACTTGTTTTATTGCACCAGTATTAATGGATGTTTTCACAATTTAGATCAGAAAGTAGAAATGTTTTCCGGCAAGCTGTTTGTATACAGAGAGAAACACTTCTGCACTTTGCAAAGAGGACTGCATTAAGGAGTAGAGCATTTATATGGGAATTCCTCTCTTCCATATGCATATCAACTCTGCAGAAAAGGCAAAAATTGCAACCAGTTATTTTGGCACTGTGTGCCATCTGTAGAGCTGTACAGGAAGAACCATGCAGCTACCAAACGTATGAGTGTGCCACAGAAGTTCAGCAGTCCCCGGCAGAGCTGCTTGCAGTGGAGAGGCCAGAGCGCTCACTGTAAATACACCGCAGTCAGAGTGCGAATGGAGTGAAGGAGGGCACAAAACTTTAGAGGTTTGTTTAGTGCAGAGCTAAACCTCAAGCCTTCTCTGCCTTTCACATCATCCCCTTCTTGCAAACTTTCTGTGCCATATGTGTATCTGCTCCTTAGACAGGCAATGCAAAGATTTCAGGCTGAGTTTCTTTACAGACATTGCATCTACCGAGTGATGTTTGCTGTATGACACACATATCTGATTCTCCTCTGGCTTTCACCTTCATTAACCCTCAATTGCAGCATGAAACAGTTGTGGTTCTGGGATTACAAATTGCACTCCAGATGTTGTGCTCCTTTCTTTTCCAAGGTCATCCATTTCTTAACCATCACATTCTCCACTCAGTAAATAATTTAGATGGAATTATTGAACAACTTTTCAAAACACTATTCTAAATATCACTCAGTGACACGCTAAGTCTCACGTAAGTAAAACATTTCCATTCTGAAGATTGCCTTTGATTTATGAGCCATGTATTGTGGAATTGAGCCACTTTAAACAAAGCCAAGTTGATGAGAAGTCTCACTTTGACTTGAATCTGAAGCCAGTTCTGCAAAAATGAATTCAAAGGAGATTTTATTTAATATAAATGTAATTCATGGTTTTATATTATCACAACCTACAAGGTCATATTTTTCTGCCAATGTTTAAAGCTTCATATTAGTTGCAGAAGCAGGGAAAGAGTGTTAGGAGGAAGGAGCAGCACAGACAGCACGTGATGAACTGACCCCAATCCTCATCCTGCACTGCCCTAGAGAGTGAGTAGATAGGGGAATTTGGAGTGGAGCTAAAACCAGGAAGGAAGCAGAGGTGGGAGAAAGGTGTTTTAAGATTTGTTCGTGTTTTCTCATTACACTACTCCTATTTGATTGGTAATAGATGAATTTCATCAAGTCTGTTTTGCCCATGACAACAATTACTGAGTGATCTATTCCTGCCCTTATATCAACCCACGAACCTTTCATTTTATTTTTTCTCCCCCGACCAACTGAAGAGAGAGAGTGATAGAGGAGTTTGGTGGGCACCTGACATCCAGCCAATGTAAAACCTACCACACACATCTTTTAAAAAGTCCTCTTACCTATAGTCTATTTGCCAAAATTGAGGTTTGTTCAGTGATGAGGCTTCCCCCATTGACATTAACAGTTCTCCAGAAGGGATTTGAGTGCAGCAACTGTTCTGGACTTTTGGATTCATCATTAACCCAGAAGCCACAACTGCTCATGAGCTGGAGCATATGAGAAGTAATTCCCACAAGAACATATCAATATAGAAGAAAATAGACTTTCTCTTTCCTACTGTTCAAATTATCTTGCTGTACAATGTCCAAAAAACCTTCTGCATTTTCCTGCCTAGTTTTTCTACACACAAGAAGAAAATTTAGAATTATCAGCAAGAATACTGTGATGGATCTGCATCTTTGAATTTAGAGATGCTGACTCATGACTTGAAGGCCTGCCAACAACTACATAAATTAAAGATCTTGAGTAATCAGGCAGAAGTATTTTAAACTATTTTTACCTGTTTCACTGAAGTGACAACTTTACCTTTTGTTACTTTATCTTATTAGTCAACATATTTTTGTGTGTGTTTGTTGAAGTCTCCTTCCACAAAATCCCATTCAATAAAGTGTCATTGGGTTCAAAACCTGATTTACTGTACAATCCACCCTTCAGTCCAGATTAAAGCTTTGGAAAAGCTCTTTTGTTAACTGTGTCAGGAACAGGCATTTTGCCTATATCATGTTGATTGTCTTGGCAAAGAATTAAAACCTGATACTGCGAGCAAATAAAACCCAATAGATTGCAATTTTGTCACCATGTTGTTCCATCTTTACCTACCTTAATAACATTATAATATATTAGATCAATAATACACTTGCT
Source organism: Oxyruncus cristatus (assembly GCA_013399855.1). NCBI lineage: Eukaryota > Metazoa > Chordata > Aves > Passeriformes > Cotingidae > Oxyruncus > Oxyruncus cristatus. The sequence goes on from VXAY01001847.1 coordinate 249,881, forward strand.
CAACCCTTTTTACTCAAAAAAATCTATAGATGTATATGAAACTGGTTTACTCTGCCAAATCCTAACATGGGTCATGAACTCTGAAGGTGTACGTAACATCAGGCAAGAGTTCTGCAGGCTACTTGGCTCTGCTTCCAAAAGAGTATCCAAACCCTCACATCGGGGAATTTCCCTATAAGGGAAAGACTGAACACATTTCCCACTGGTACTTATTAGCATCAGTCACCTAAAGGTTTACTAGAGAACTGCTCATCCCTCAAGAGGCAGAGCTCAGGAGCATGATGCTTTTAGGCAGGGAGAAAATGATGTAGCTCTAGCCTGAAAGGCAAACATCCGCAACTGCCAGAAGGGTACGGCGGTCTCAGTTAACTGATTAAAAAGAAAAATAGTGCTGAATGAAAAAACCCAAGCTCCTTCTTTGTTGTAATGCAACACATTTCACAGGTGCATCTAAACGGTTTAGCAACAACAAGTTTTGAGTAACTCCGTTAGAGTTTAGGGCCCGCAATGCTTTGGGCTCACGAGGCTCCTGTTTGTGAGCCACGCAGTCTGTTCCCTGCACCACGGAGATCTAGATGTAGGGCAGCTGCACCCAGCAAGGACATAAAATGCTGGCATCCTAACGGATACAGCATCTGTATGTTGCTTTCCTTGAGCAAATAGTTGGCCAAGCAGTAGGATTGCTGTTGGTGCCACATTGTTCATGGTTCTGATACAAATTCGGTTATGTGTACAGGCATGGTGGGTTGAAAGCAGGGCAACTATAAATAACTAGGGCACAGACCCATTTATAATGTGTTATTCATAGGACAACCTGGTATTGTATTCACTTTGAAAAAGCTCGTTCTAGACAAAAGAGTTATTTACACAATAAAATTTGATGGACACAGCTAAACAGCAGCATCAATAGAAAACTTCGTAAGACCTTTATCCTGCTGGGTTGTTTTCTGAAGGCTTTTCACTTACCACAGTTGCATTTTAGGAGTTTATGGTTTACTTCCAGGAAAACAGTATGCTTTTTTTTCCATTGTCAATAGGCAAAGAAGTTTGGGCTGAGCATGTCTGTTTGATGTTAACTATAAATTTCTAATCTGAGATTAAAAAAAAAAAAGATACATAATGTTAAATAATAGTGTAATTCCCTAATAGCAAGACTGTTGGAAGAGGAAAAATGGAGCTATTCATGTTTAACAAAATGGCCATCCAGCATTTCTTTGATGGAACAGGGACTACATATGACTTCTGGGTGAGCACTTTCAACATTCTTTCTTACTGTAAGTGCATTAAAAAGTCATTATTTTAATGTCATCTCATGAACAAAAAATCTTGGCCAGTTAACTGTGAAAGTGTGGAAGAGCATATGAAGTAAGTCAGGTTTTCTGATCAAATATGAAAATAAAAGGGACAGTTACAGGGAGAGAAATAAACAAGTAAAGGCCATCTAAAAAGACTTCACATACTGTTCATAAAAATAGGAACACTTACTGGCTGCATCTCAAGTCTGAATTATAGAACAGTTTACCTCTGTACAGCCCAAAATGGACTAGTGTATTTTCCACTGTGCTTTGCATACTTACTGTCAACTGAATTTCATGTGTGATTTTCTGCACATTTTTGTATCCACTTTAAGTTGGAAAGAACTGCATTATAATAATCCAATGTGTCTGGTGTTCTCTTTACCCATCCCACCGTACCTCATTGCATTAGTAATAGTTTTAGTGTCACCCATTGCTTGACAGTTGCTATGTTTACCTATTAGGAAAGGCACTAGGTGTTTCCAAATCAGAAAATAATTATAAGAACTTGAGTAGCCAGACCAACAAGAATTAAAGGAACTTCAAACAAAGCAATCCATCGTGAAGAAAACAATGGAAAGCCTCCGAGTGTCTACCCAAGAAGAAAGTCTGCATGCTGCCACTGTCTTGGCTACAGAGACATTCGTTGCTCTCTAATCCCACAAAACAATTTCATAAAGGTCAGTCTATTTTTCTCATAAAATTACCCTTTATCCAACTCTTGGTCAACTTGTCTCTCACTAATTTTTATTGGGTTTCCTCCATTGTGCAGCTGCAAGCATGAAATAAAGTAAAACTTGAGATTAAAGAGAGTTGCAAGCAAAGCATAAATTTTCAAAAATTGTGTTGCATATGCTCAGCAGGCACCAAGAGGGGGAGAACGAAGTCAACAATTTGTATAAACAAAAGGCACATAAGAAAATCATCATGCTGAAATATTGCAAACTAACAGCAGGCTAGAGTAAAACATCCATATTGCCAGAGCTAATTTATTTCTTTTAGCAATACCTTTATAATCCTTCACCAAGAAGGAATTTTTTTTTTTTTTAAGCATGAAAAATATGCATTATAATCAGTTGGGTTAGATTAGTTTTCCTTTTTTTAGAGATAGATTTTCTCTCCCTGAATCGTCAACTGTGAATGCAATGAGTTTCTTCAGAGAAAGAGAGAAATTACAAGAGAAAGAGAGAGATTACAACAGAACGCTTGCCCTCTTCCATTATTAAGCCATACAATGAAAGAGAAATACTATTTGAAAAAAAAATAAGCAAAATGAGAACCCTAGGAAAAAACCACTCCCTGAGCTGATGGAAGAAGTGACAAGGTTTGTAAGACCTGATGTCTACTTAACAGATAATGTCATGCACTGAGGGACAGGAGACAATTGAGGAAAAAAGGTATCAACCTGAATAGTCTCAAGGGGAATCAGACAAGACAGATCACTAACCATTGGGCTTAAAAAACCCATAGAATAATTTAAGGGTAAAACCCAGTAACATTCGCAAAGAATCTTGGTAGGCAGGATCTTGTAAAAGACAGGTCATTAGGAAAAATGACCCTGCGCAAACTGGCTCATCTTTTATAGCATGAAGATGAGCATAAACCATCTCTTTATAAAGAGCAATCCATCTGATATTCAGAAAAAGTAGCAAACTTAGGATAAGATTGGCTTTATCAAACAGGGACTGAGCTCCAGCACAAACCAGCTGTATACAGGAATTAAGGCAGGAAGAGAAGAAATACAGAGGAATCTCCTGGCCATGCTGCAATGGTATTAGAAAAGCCAAACTTCAACTGCAATTGAAACCAAGGAGGAACATGGGCAAGAAGAAACCTTTGTACCTCTATATTAATGAACAAAACATGGACATTGCTTAATGGGGCAGGTGATTTTAGTAGGTAAATTTAAAGCTGAAGAACTCAACCCTTTCTTTTTGCATCAGTCTTCAACAGAATCTCCTAGGACTCTCTGCCCAGAGACAGCGCTCAAGAAAGGGAGCTAGTGAAAATTGATCAAGTCTGGAAACTCTTTCAGAAATTCTTGATCCATATGTGCCTCCCAGTACCAGAGAGACACTGATAAACTGAGGCAAATGCTGACTGCAAAGACAGTCAAGCCAGGAGACTCAATCACATGCCTTGTGAACAGAAGCTGAGGAAGTGAGGCTTTTCTGGGGAAACCTGACCACAGCCTCCTGCTGTCTGCAGGGAGATTAAGACGGTAGAGCCAGGATCTTTACAGAGATGCACTGTGGGACAGGAGAGAATGATCCTGAATTGAAACAAAAAAGATTTCACCTGTATAAAAGGGGAAAAAAATTCTCTGAAATATAGATGAACATTGAAACAGGCTGCACAGTCTTCCTTGAAGTTTTTCAAGACCCAACTGCACAAAGTCCTGACAAAGCCAGTCTGAAATGAGCACTGACCCTGCTTTGAGTGGAAAGCTGGATGAGATGACCTCTCAGGGCCTTTGCCAAGCCGGATTTTGTTGTTTTTAAGACTTGGTCCCAGACAAAGGTGAAGTATAAGGAAATGTACACCCTATCACTGAATTTACCACAGGTGTATACTGACAACTAAGTCCTGTAAACTATTGTAAGTTGTAGTTAAATGGCTTTATATGGATATTTAGGCCCATAAATACATGGTTTGTTGTTCAGTAGTAAGTTGCTTTTGAAGTTCTGGATGTTCCTAATATAATTAACCAGAATTATGCATGTGACAGTCAGTATACTACATTTATATAATATTTTATTATAATTATATGGATTACTTCATATGTCTTCCTATATATACACATAAAAGTTAACTCAGTCTCTACTGTGGAATAGGTAACTGATCATCCTAATAGTGGTGTAAAACTGGTAAAGAGTAAAACAATGAACAAATAGAACAAAATAATTTTTACCTTGTCTTTTAAGATTTCATTAAACATACTAATACTTGAATTTCACAAGATGCCCAAGGCTTTAAGAACTCCGAGTCTCATTTTAAGCTCTTGGGTCTAAAGACATTGATCCACATTTATTGACATAGCCAGGCAGATCACAGTGTCTCTTTACCAACCACATAATGAAAATAACTATGTGCATAAACATTTAAAAAATACTATCCTGGAGATTCAGGCCCATGAGAGTACATCCTCACTTAAGAAATGAAGAGAAAAATGAACTCATTGACAACTGAAAGCCAAGAATGTTTAGACATAAATTGAAAGAAAACTAATATCAACACATCAACCCTGGTGTTGAGTTTATTGAGATTTGGACTACTTAAAGTCTCACTGAAATTATAATTTGCTAACCATGACTCACGTTATAAGTCCGGGAGCAAAGCATGTTTGCCAAGCACAGTGCACACTGACAAAAACCCCTATCTTTATAAAAGCAAACAAATGGAGAAATAAAGCATAAATCTAAGCCAATTTGAACACTTGTAATTATGAATAATTTAAAGGCAGTGATGTACCAGGGACTGCCTACTTTATCATGATGTCTAACTAACTACCACAAAGAAGATTAAGAAGGCATCCAGGCAGAGATGTGCATTTAAATGGGAACAGTGTGAAGGGGCCAATGCAGACAGCAGGGAAGAAGGACCAGTTTATGGTAAGGGTAAAAAAAATGTGTCTAGGCCCTATTCCTATTTTTGCTGAAGCCCTTCGCAAGAGCAAGTGTTATCTAATAACTTTTTATCCTCCAGAACTGAAGGTCTGAGACAGGTCACTAGTCTCAATTTTAGCCATCGACCTAAACTTTGAAGTTCAAAGGCTAGCTAAAGCTTTGGGACTCAGTTTGCCGCAGAAGTTCAGTCCCACAGGCAGATGTGGAAGAAGGCTATTTCATGAAACCTCGCTTACTGCAAATTTCTGCAGTGGGCACAGTACATTACATTTCAAGTGGGAAGCTGTACATGTCTGAGTCTCACTGTATACCACATTTTTTTTAAGAAGCAATTTGTTTCCTGTAATTTTAAGGATCTTCTAGCCCCACATGACACATTCTTATCTAGTTGAAGAATACTAGCAGGTGCTCAGAATTACAATTAATTTCATGAAAGGATGGAAACATTCAACAGGCATATTTTGCATTGATCTTCAAGACAACAAAACATTTCCATAAAAAGATTCTTTTTTAAAAAAATCAAAAGTTGGGAAATGCTCTAATTTCACGCAACTTTTAAAATCTGAATATTCCAAAACTAAAAAGTTATTTTACTACATGTGCATTTTTTTAAACCGCAAGGCTATAAACCAGAAAGCACTATGGATAACATAAAAACTACCTGGATGTTTAGGAGCCTAGGGCTTATTTGCTGTGTCATAAATTTATTGTAAATTAGTATGTGAACTCACAGTGTGCCAGCTTCCCATGTACACAACTTAGCAAACATCAAGAAGAGTAACTTGCAAGCTAGACAGTTCCCATTTTTTACTATTTTGTTTCAATAAAGCCTTCTCTATTGGAATGCTTTGGCACACACATGGGAGGGAAAGAAACCAGAGATGGACTGTGATGGGGAGAAAACAAATTGTGAAGGAACACACTGGAATTCAGAAAAAAAGGGATTATGAAGAAAAACATGAGAGAAAGTACAAATTAGACTCAGCACAAGAAGTAGAAAGATGGGAAAGGTACAGAGAAATAAAAAAGAGAAACACCATTAATAATCAGGGAAGAATGGTAGAACAGCAAAACCAAAAAACTAGGTAGAGTCCAAAGGAAAATTCAGATAAAGCATGTCTGCAAATTCCCGAACACAAACCAGTAAATCCCACAAGCCTGGCTACAAAGCCATGCGTTTTCAAGGCATATATGTAGTTTCCTACATTTCATTAAGATGAGCTGACCAGCACGTACCTTTGTGGTTCCCATTGCAGACACAGGAGCCCGGACGGCTTTTCCTCTGATGCACTGAGGTTCTTTCTCAAGGCGGGCCACGTGCAGCCATGTGGGCACTGCTGGGCACTTCAGCACACCCCACAGGGAGGGAGCATGGCCGAGCTGCAGGTCCAACAAGACCGCAGCAATGCAGTGCACCACAGGTTATTGTCACACTGCCCTTAGGACAAGCATCTTGCTTCAACCTGATTCACTGGCGTGTTCAAAACTAAGCTTTTCATGACACTGAAAAGTTGTGTTAACTTGAATTACAGGAATTAACACGGGAAGAAAAACAAGTATTTGAGAAATTCCCCTGGTACAGACATTCATTTCTCATTAGCTCCTAGGGGACTGAACCACTACCCAGCCTGACTGCAAACTCACGCCCCCTCTACCATCACTCTTTATTCCCCAATAACAAAAGGAAATAACTGTTTATTCCCCAAGGTAACACTTGCTCTTTTTTCACCTCCCTGGATTTCTACTTTTTTTGTCTTCTCAGTCTGTCATACAACCTGTTGTATTTTCTATTCCTCACCTTGTTTTCTTTAATCCTCCTCTTTTCATTTCCTTCATGTTCTTCCCTTTTCTATTGATATTCCCTGCCTCTTGGGGCTGTACTACTCAGTTCCTGGCTGCCAGTGGATTCCAGGTGAGCAGAGTCTTCAAGACACAGAAGTCCACAGTTATTTCACTCGTGAGCTGATGGTGCAAGCCTTGGCATAAACAGCTGATTCAGGAAAATATATATTTGTAACTCCTGAACTGGATTTTATTGCAACACGCAAAGAATAAGTGCGTCAAGTATTTTGTCAGGGGTTACTGCCTGTCTAAGCTTTTATATAGATTCTAGGATTTATATTGTTTTAAAAGTTCACTTCTCCCAGTGTCCAAATAGTACCTTTTCTAAATCAAACTAGTGGCAACAAATTCAAGCTTGTTGTTGGTACTTGAGTATACATATACATATAAACACACACACAATCCCCTAAATCTGTAAGTACAGTTTTAAGAGTAAGGTAGGTATAGATTTAGAAGGGTTTATTGATCCCATCTGCTTGGTGAACACACGGCACCTGCCAATAACTGAACTCCTACGATCTTGTCCAATGTCGCCTCTGCTTCGCCATCGCCGGGGAGGAGAGGGGCGAGCAGATGGCGGGTTGCCGCGTGCCGTGGAGGACGGTAGCAGGATTGTGGGGCCGAGCCGGGAGGGGGCCAGAAAGGCCTGGGAGATCCTCGGACCATCGGGAGGGCGGGCGAAGCAGTCCTGTGTTGGGAGGGAAGCCGGATGTGTTTTGCAGGATCCCCGAACCGGCAGGCGGGTGACCGTGGGTGGGCGGTGGGAGG
>VXAY01001848.1:0-112551 GCA_013399855.1 Oxyruncus cristatus
ACAGCGGCAGAAGCAACAACTGGTTGTGCCCCCTTTCCCATTCCCCTGCACTGCTGAGGGGAGGAGGGAGAACATAGAGAGAACGAGGGGAGGGAGAAGGTGTTGTATTTTAAGACTGTTTTATTGTTTTACTCTTTAGCTCTTACGCTGCAAGCAATGAATTTAGCTTTTAGTTTGTTAGCAATAACTTTAAGTTCTACCCACACGCGAGTCTCCCAGTTCTTATCTCTACTCAGGAATCCTCAACAATTTTTTTCTGTCTTCTGTGGAGCTGCAGAGGGAGGGGGAGTGTAGCAGCTTTTGGTGGGTATTTGAAATCCGGCCAGGGTCAAAATCATTACACTGTATTGCCCAAAACTTCAATCAGGCCAAATAAATTGTGTCCTGTTCTGCATAAATTATTTTCAGATTACAATTTCTTTCAGAACTTCTTCTTTCACTGTACCTTCTTCACATGCATGGAATACACCTATTCCTCCTCCCAACACCTTCCACTTCTGGTCTAAATTCTGAATACAAGAATACACCTGGACTTTTATGTACTCTGCACTTGTATACCAGTCTCATACTGGACTGAGAAAAATAGATTGAAAAGTGAAACATGCAGGCTGGAAATGGCAGTACTCGATCCTGGACCCTTATTTGAATGATTGGAATTTCAGGAACTAAGTGGTTGTTATTATGCAAATGTTATTCATTCTTAGCATAACCTTTGCCTCCTCATGAATGAATGAAACCCCATAAAACACATTTTAAAATGAATGCTAATTCAATCTTTGTGTGAATTGGATTATGAGGGTATATCATATTTCAAAAATAGTATGTAGTTATTAAAAAAGATTAATTGAAAACAAAGGCTATGTAAACCAAATATTGAACAGTGAATCAAGCAGGATTTCTGAAACATGAGTGGGTTTCCTGGCACGTAACGCTACTATCTCAAAAAATACATAACTAAAATTATGGAAAATAACTTTTCAAGGTTGAACAATGACAGCTTCACACATCCTCTCTCCATATATTTTTTTTTTTTGTAGAGAACATCATGAAGATTTTGCAAAAACAGTTTTCTTACTCTAAAGGAAGCTTGCCTACCTTGAAGATCAGCTGCAAGTAGCAATCTGGTCAGCAAGACAACAAAACTGTTCACCTAGAAGGTAAACAGACCTTTTTTTTTTCCTTTCCCCTCTGCCCCTCCCTCCTCTTTTTCAATACATTCGTTTTCAAAGGACAAAGCCGGGCTCAGCCTACCAGTGTTCTCTTATCAAAATTAATTCCCTAAGTCATGGTGAATGTTTTCAAACTAAACTGTTGAACTTATGATAAAAAATGTCAGTTGTCATCAACAATCAGATGCTCTGTACAAAGAGACAGGAGAAGAAATATCTGCAGCTTGACATACGTTGTGCATAACAGATTTCTGCATAGCTTGAAAAGGCTGTGCACATTCCTTTCTCAGCTCGAGAGCTCTGCACTGAGCCAAACCTAAACAGGTGAATAAACCACTGTTTTTATAGTTCAGCAGAGCCTATCTGGACAGAGGAAAAATCTTTAATATAAAAAATATTTTTTTAAGTCGTCATTCAATAAAACAGAAATCTCCTGAGAAAATGTAATCAACTTATTTATCCCTATTAAGTAAATAGATTTCATAGAATCATTTAATTTAGAAACTCCCAGAAAATGCTTTTGGAAATACAAGTTTGGCAACCAATAGGCATACTTTAAATCAAAAACTGGACAAAGAAAACACAAATGCTTCTGAACTGGACCATACTGGATCTACCTGGACCCATGTCCTCCTTTCCCATCATAACTATATCATCACACTTTGCTGCTTGTTTTCCAATTTTGCTGTGAATGTAACAAAGTTACTGAGAAAATCAAACCTAGAATAGAAGAAATATCATTAGTGGGGTTCATGTCTTCACATTGTCAGTACTTCTGGACACTGCCCTCTAAACTATTTCTCAGGTATTGATTCAGTAACAAGGCCTAGCTGATACATCTTAAAAATCTGGGCCACAGATCCATAAAAGGTTTTAGGGATTCACAGTGCTCTCCCTGGGCTCCTACAGCATTTCCTACTGATTTCCTTGTGCATGCCGTGTGTGAAGCTCAGGGAGTTGAGCACAGCAGGGCGTGTTGCACAACAACTTCCAGCATTTACATTAAGCAGTCATTGGCTAAAAAAGACATTTATGGTCCTTGGAGTAGAAACCAAAACACAGTCCAGCTCCTGGAAAAGTGCCTTAACTGCAAGGCCACCAAGTCCTGCTTTTCCAGTCTGTTAAAAGTGCAAGACGAACAAGAGAGTTGAGACTCTCCCTGATCCTACAGCCCACTGACCAGCCTGTGGTATGGGTGGTGCAAATAGGATATAAACATTTACAGAAACAAGAGAGGAATGAAACAGAGCCCTTCTACCATTAACGAATCCTGTCAGACAAGGCAGGTAAAAGACATGGTCTGTGCGTTCCCAAAGGCCTCCTGGGCCATCCCAGTGACCTTCTGTATGGGTCATGATCAGAACTGTGCTGCATAAAGAGCTCTGAATACAGAAAACTTTACTTCTGTCTCCAGGTTTAAGCTTTTAAGTAGCGGATTTTAGCATGTCTAATGTTGGATTTGTGAGTTGGCCTCATTGCTAGCAATTAAATTTGCATTGCATTTGGCTTCTTTCTTTTTTAGATTGTTTGTATTACGATATCTTTCATTATTATCAGATACTTCTATGCTATCTGCAGTGCATACCCACCATGACAGAAGGTGTCTCCTCTGAAAAATGTAGTGCTGGCCATCCTTAACCCCAGGTTATGAACCATCTGCTAGAATCATTATTCCCTCTTCTTTGTCTTTGAATAGTCTGATCCTTTTCATGAACGAGAAGTGTTATCTTCCGTATAGATATGAGAAACAGAAAATAAGTATTCTAAGACTCCCTGTAAAATTTTGGTCTGGGAGAGAGCCATGCCTTTGATTCTTAACTTTAACCCAGTCCAGAGCTTTCATCCTAATGCTGACTTTGTAACATCAGTTGCTCATACACGGAAGAGTAACTTTTTGTTTGCACCTACAAGTTCCCTTAATGGAACAGCTGCATATTTGATTCAGTCAACCAATTGACTTTCAGAGTTTGCTACCTGTACTCACCTAGTGAAGACCGTCAAAATCCACAAGTTTATATCTGTACTTTAATTATTATTTTGGAAATGTCTTACACGTGCTTGCTTTTTTTTATTTGCAAGTTTTCTGATCTTTCCCTTTAGCCGTCACTAGGAATTGCTTGGTGCTACGAATTACAGATGAAATGGTCCATGTTTTTACCATTTTACCATTAAACGTTCACAGTTCTGATCTAAAACTCTGTATTGCTCTAAGCAATTCTAAGTCATAATCTTAGTTTTAGAAAAACATTTTTTCTATTAGAAATTATGTATCTCAATTTAAAAAAAAATATTAGACTGACAAGGAGTATAAATAGCTTTATAGGAGGTAAAAAAATGGATGATGTGGTAAAGTACAAAGAATAAAAATCGTCATAACAGATTGTGTTGCTACTTTTTAATAGGGAACAGGTAATGAGTAGAAATATGACAAGAACAGGATACACAGAGGAGCAGGTGATACAAGAGATCATTTGGAAACAGAGATCAAAAAGTATCAAACTTGGTAGATCAGAGAAAATGATTTGGGAGTGAATGAGTATTCTATGATTGTCACATATTTGAAAATATTTGAAGTGCTGATTGAAAACACACCTTCGCATAATGCTGAAGCATATGGCAATAGCTCTTGCTTCACCACATGAATCCCCAAATAGTACAGAGACTGAACTCATTAGAACAAATTACTGTATATCTTATATTACCATAGCTGAACCAGTTAAGGATTCTTGTTTAGAATATTGAAGGATAGTTGGGGGAAAAGTTCAATATAGAAAATTATTTATTTTTGTATATATCTTCTGCAAATGTCACAGTTAGGAACAGTCCTATGACTCCTTTCTCACAACAGTCTTTTCCTGTTTTGCATCCATTTTCATGAAAAGTTAGTTTACACTCCCAATAAAGTTTTTATATTATGTGATTAAATGAGCTGTTCTTTTTTCCTGCTTCTATATAAGTAGTGGTGGTTTCTTAATGTCAATACTTCATAGAGTTTTGCGGTCTGTTTGTGCAATTCTTGGGCAAAATTTAAACAGAGATCAGCGAGAATTTTGCATGAAAAAATGCATAATAATTCCTCAGGGTGTATCAACTAGTCCAAGGGTCGCCCCACTATGCAGGAGGGGTAGCAGTGGCAAAGGGCCTGGTTGTTGAGTTGACTCAGTCTGTAGAAAGAAATGAGTTATCAAGGGCAGATAAAAATGGTGCATCATAAAGTTATTCAACAGCTCAGAAACATATCCAGACTGGTCCTCTTCAGTTGGGAGCAACAGGCTCCTGGAAAATATTTTTCTCTCTTGCTTGTGTGAACCCCAGGCATGTCAGACACACTGTTTTGTGCTTCTCGGTGTCATGACTTGGGTAGAGGCTCCCAAGAAGAAAAAAGATTAGCTGGAGACTATTTTAGATAAGACTATAAAGGTAACTGAGTTCATTTCAAGGGCCTATTATAAAGAACATGGTTGTCTAGTGTTTATAAATGTGATATATCATTGGGGTTTTTTTTTAAGTTTTCGGGTACGTATTTTCATCTAGAGGAAACTTGATTTTATTGGACTTTCTCCCTTGGAATTAAGGCACATCTTTGTCATTAGTGTCTGAGTCTACTAAATTGGTTACCAGAACTGTACATCCTAACCTGAGTACATCCCAAAGAGTCTTTGATCCCTTCAAACAGTTACTAATGGGATAATGATCCATCTACTGACTGACTCGACCAGACAGGGAGAAATCACATGCTATCATTTGCAGAATGTGAGATACTTTAAATAAATGTTAATGTTAGCTTTTGTTATGAATATTAGTTTCCTCCAGATAATAATCAAAACTTTGAATTTGATTGTCAACATTCATTTAAATTATGCTCTAGGGGGTAAATTGTCAGAATTATATTGTCTTTGTTTTTTTAAAAGTTACTTATAAATAGCTTAGAGATGAATCAAATTTTAGGTTCATTAGTTTCATTTAAGTTAGTTATGTCAACAGATTTGCACTAGAAATCAGATTCATTACCCATTTCCAAGATTATTCATATTAATGCTAATGATGATAATGCTGAAGGATCAGCATCTTCACTCTTCTGCTACCCTTTTTCCTGAAGACATTAAAACATGTTGACTGGACATCTGCTTGAATTATCTGCGAGAAAAGATACTTGTAGATATAATGCAATTATTTTTTTCATTACCTCTTGTTTCTACTTTGTACTCTCATATTGACATTATCTGTAGGCATACTTATCAGGTTTTATTTGAATGGCTCCTACCTTTATGAGAAATATCTCATCATGTTCCGTGACAACAGAGAAAAATCACATTATTTAACTGAATCGTGTTAAGCTGATATGCAACATGGACAGAAAAGGCTTTTCTGAACAGTTATTGATTCAATCTAACAGCGTTGGCTATGTGCTGTCTCAGGCATTCTCCTTTAGGTTGTGATTACTGTCCTATTTACAATCATTATTTGATATTTGAGCACCTTCATTTGTTTATCATTACAGAACGTGAGAAGCCACTGTAACGAAAGCAGATGCCTTGTGCAATATAGTAATCCCCCTGCTCTTCCTTACTTTTAGGCAGTTTGGTAAATTACATAAATAATATTTTATTACTATGGGTACAAGGAAGTTGCATAGATTTCAGTTGGCACTATATGAGCCTACCTATCTAACACAATTTTTATTGCATGTGTTGTAGTCTCTAATGTACAAGATTTAAAAACTAATGCCATAATATAAACTATGTTTATAATTTCTGTTCTCATTTCCTTCATGTAACCGTGACATTTAAAATTGAAATTTGTTTAATGATAGAAAAGGAAAAAAAAACTGAATTAAATTAGAGAGAGCAGTATCTTGGTTTGCAGAACATCACATGGAGAGAGAAGGATGAGGAAAGGTGATGCTCTAAAGAGAAGAATATGCAGCTGAAAAAAAGCCAGTAGCCCACTGATTAGGTTATAAGCCTGCAGGACCAGTTGGGAATCATGTTACCTTTCTGCCTACAATCTTCTTTGTGCAAAAAAGACCCAAAGAGACATTTTGTTGTACTCATAATAAATGAAAACAAATACTCAGAATTATAATTACATGAAAGACTTGTTACCTTTCTAGCTAGCTGCATGAAATGATATAAATTTGGCATATAGTCCTCTTATACTTATTTCTTTAAACACAGAAAGTTGTTCTGTTTAAAAATTTGAGTCTTAACTACTCATTTAACTACCTTAAAACATTTGTTATACCATAATTTTATTGAAATAATACCCTATTCCTTATTGCATTCATATAAGTCAAATAAGAATATATATAGAATGACGTGTGACTGAGGTGACACATCGAAAAGTATATAAACTCACAGTTAGTCACTGAAACAGATCCTTTGTGACTTCATAGAATAAACTTTCCTGGTTTGGGGATGGGACAGTGGTGAGGTATGTTGTCAGAGACATCTGGTTCATTTTCTTTTAGTCTTTTTACAAAATGTTAGCTAAATTAGTATTTAAAAAATACTAATTAATGTCTAGAACTTTAGAATTCTAATCCTTTTATAATTTTATGACACTACCTTGCTGTTGCCACAGAGTTCCAATGGAAGAAAAGAATGACAAAGTGGGGGTTTGAGTTCTGAGGAAGTTTTGTAGTTTATAGGTGCCTTTGTGTTATGTTGTGTTATTCAAGGCAGGTCTGGCTGCAGATTTCTGGGCTTTATTTCTGCTGGAAGAGGAGGAGTGCTTGTATCTTTAAAGTATTCTCAGTTATCACTTTGAAATAGAGTTACCTTGTCGGTACAGCTTCTCTTTCCCAAAGTAAATGGCAAATCCTTTATGACTGCATTCAAGATGAGTTTAATTCACTAGGTCCAAAGGTATTTCCAGCTTTGGGTATCACAAAGAACACAATGGCACCACTCTACAAACTATGACAGGTGTGGAATATATGCAACAGCAAAAGAAAGTGACAGCAAATGCTTTTGTTTGTTATGAGGCAGAAAGTGATAAAATAACAGATTTTTTTTTTTAGTTGGTTTGTTGGTTTGGTTTTAGTTTTTAAGTATGTCATTTAAAAACTAGTAATATTGTCATTGTAATTTCAACATTATACATGCTACTGCACTTGAAAATAGAGATTTGCCAGATGTTATGACTAATTGGTCTAACACAGGGACTGATAATATCTAGAGAGTTTTTTAACAGACAATTGCATTCCTTTCTCTCTCAGTTTCTTCCATTCTTTCCCCTAACCTTTATTCTTCCAGCAGGGAAACAGCACAGAATGTTGTATTTACAAATCAATCTTATTTATGTCATGATCACTTAGTAGACACATGGCAGACACATGGATGTGAAAATAAATTCATATTGTAATTGAAGTATAGGAAAATTCCAGGTATCTCATATAGAAAAAGTAAACAACTTAAAAATATACATCTATTGTCAGTCTGACTGCTTCCATGAGTTCGATATAAAGACAGAAATTCTGTCCAAGCAAGAGAGATTTAAAGTAAGACAAATGTAAATTTTTGTGTTTCCTAATGTGAGTAGCTTGGGCTCTGCACTTGAGTTATTTCATTGTCTGTTTCCAGTTTGTTTTTAGTTCTATTGAGAAAACGGAGTAAACTGACAATAAATTTTGAGATAAAATATACTTTCATGATGAGAACTGATGCCCATTAGATTATGAATCAAGACATTGAACTGCAACATTTCAGTTGCTTTTAAATACCCTAAAGGGAAATTGGATGGTTTATTGACCTAAATATTGTACTTAGATATTTCCTTGCTCTGCAAGGTTACATTTTGCACTGATAAAATGGGGGTAAACATGGTAATTTCATTTCTGTAGTTCCTATATATGTATATATATAGAGAGAGTTACAGCATATAATAATGATATTTCACTATGGTTGAGATAATGTAGGCAAAACATGGTATATTTGTTTCTAAAAATTCTTGAGTACCTCACTTCAATTTAATGAGAAGCATGTAAAGTGGTCTCATCTAGCACATTGTACAATCTGCTGGCTACTTCAAATGCTCTTTCCTATTTGAATCCCCTCAGGCTGATTGCAACCTGGAACTCCAATTTTCGTTTGAGCAGATTTTCTGTTCCATGAAATGGTGATCCCATCAACAGCTCTATAAAATAAGCTGAATGTCTGCTTCGTGTGCTCTGAAAACACAAGCCATTAGTCATTTCTTATACAGTCCTAAGCTGGGGCAGCTTTGTTGTATGTTGGATGCCTTTATCCTTCCTACCTTCTGCTTTTCTCACCTGGATTCTAACCTTAAAGATTTATATTTGCTCTTCCCAGTGGGATCTGATGTGGTGGGTTAATATGAATGACTCTGAGCTGACATCACAAAATAGTTTTTTAAAGTCTCTGGGCCCTATTTGCATTTGGAATGCAAGTTTTGAAGCCGGAGATAACATTTGTCAGCTTTGCAGTTCAGAGTTGGTAATTCAAATTCCAGCGAACACCTCCAATGTGACCTTTTCACTTTCCCTGCTCTCTGCTTTTCCTTCCCTTCCCTTAGTGATTTGAAGCAGTGTCTGCTGTACAACTTTGTTTCTTCAGCTCCTGGTAACTCAGCACTGCCAACTGCGCAGTGAGTTCCATCCCTTGCAGTAAATACTTTCTGAGCAAATCAGTAATTAATGTTGCACTGATGACTGGTGGCATCTGTATGAGTTTATTATCATCTGTACTGAAACACAATGTACAATGAAAACATGGGGGACTTTAAAGAAAGAGGCTAATAAATTTACATGAATTAACATTAAATTTAATTTGCCACATGCCGAACAAACTGTGTAGCAGATCTAAATCCTTTAAAAGATATGGATTTCTCTGTTGCAGCTGCTTCCCAGTCCTACTGCTACGCTGACTTCAAGACTTTGCTCTGTTTCTCAACTAAAACCAGTCTCTACACATGGTGGCTGATATACATGGATTATTCTTTTCTCATTTAGAGGAAAAGCTTTATTTACTTTTGTCTTTTTAATAGTATTTCAACAGTTTATTTTATTTTATGCATTTACCAATGCATATAATATAATACACAGAATAAAAATTATCTATTACAGTAGTTTTCTCTCTGGGCCAAAATATGAAAGAACACTAGAAAACTAACATGAATGAAATTATATATTTCTTTGGTAGTATTTAGTTTAAAACCATGACAATATTGAAACTTGGTAGTAACATTGAAAGAAAGGGGACACTAACTACTGGTACTTGTTCCAGTAAAGAACTATAAGTTGACCCTTTCCATAATGGATCATGTGGTTGCTTTTGGCCTCCCTCTAAAACACCAGATATTAAAATTAATAAAGTTAATATGCTTTTCACTGTTCTAACAACCATGGTGTCAAAGAAAGTTTAAAATCAGAACAAGTATAGAATATATAGAATAGGAAGAAGACAGAGAAAGGTAGATAGCAGGAAACATAACTTCTCATCAGAGAAGTTTGTCATGATTTCAATGCTCAGAAACATATCTTTCCACAGTTTTACAGAGAAGTGAATGTGAAATCGAAGTCCAAATACAGGCCTCGGTATACTCCATGCTTCCACTAAACTCCTGAGTGGACTGGATGTGACAGAAAATAAAAAAATACAGCATTTTCCTGGGAACTTGCAGGGCTTTGACTGAGAAATTTTTCAGGGAACTGTTTGGTTAAAATTAAATAAAATCTCCCAAACATTCAAAATTGTATCAAGTTAATAGATTTTTTTGAAGCACCTTTGGTTTGGTTAACTGAATCTGGTGAAAAACTGAAAACTGAAGAACTCTCAGAGGTGCAGAAAAATCTGCCAGTTTTAAACTTTGGCTTAAAATCTTGGCAATTGATGCTGTTCATCCATGGGGCAGTCACGGTTGGCTCCTTCCAAGGATCAGGGAGCCGTGTGCTCAGTGTAACTGAGGTCTTTCTTCCCTGACACCTACTGGTTTGTCTGTAGCTACAGCTTCTGAGGACATCTGGGTCCTTAGATGTGCAAAATCCCAAACAAAGAGCTTGCTGGATGTACTGTGTACCAGAGCATCAGTTTGATTTTACCATTTGTGCTCAAAGGAGATACTATATTTAAGCAATTTTTCCGTGCCTACATTGGTTGCTACTCCTACTGTAGTTGCTTTAATAGGTCAGAAAGGAAAAATAAAAACAACCAAAGCAAGCATCAGTGGTAATATTTTCAAATATAAACTAGGCATTTATCATAAAAGCAAACTGTTAGCATGTAAGTTTGTAACAGGCATAGTTTGCTATGGAAAAGTTTGATAGTCATGTTACTAATTTCAAAGCGACAAACTCCTGTAAGGAAAGGGGCTAGTCCAGGTAGGTTAAAATCAATGTAACAAGAAAACATGTTGTTTCTGTTAACTCATCTATCTTTCACAGCTTGTCAAGGTATATGAGTAAAAGGGAAATGGCAGTATGGTGAGTACTTATATATCCCAAAAGGAAGAAAGAAGTTTGAGGAAAGTGAGAGCAACACAACACTTTTATCAGTCATATGCATGTCACAGATTGCACCAGAAAGGTACTGTCAAACCAGTAGTGTTAGTGAGTACACTAAAATTAGACTCTCAATCTAAGAAATATGATCAAAGGAGTAGAAAATGCAATTAGTCATCCACATTTGTTTCTAAGGTTTCTTTATTTTACATAAGGATTTTCTAGTTTACTTAAACCCTGTCCATCCTTTTCTCCTTCTTTCCGTCCTTTATGTGAAAAAATGAGGATGAAAGAAAAGACTGGTTGGAAATAGGATTATATTAATACATTCAACAAAGTATATTTAATGTGACTATGAGAAAAGAGCTCCTCTAGTAACAAGAAAGCTTCCATACTGAGGACACAGAGCATCTGTGAAAAAGTGTATTCTTTTCTGACTAAAATATAACAAATAGCATATTACATTTTTAATTATGAGAAGAAACAAAAATGTGCTGTCAACTTTAAACAGATACCTTTGACAGAAAAATTCTGTTGTACACTGCCTTAGCAGATATCAAAAATTTCATGGCAAAATAAAATGTTCTGAAAATAATTACTTCTCTTTATTTTCACATGTCTAAATGTATTTTGGTTCACAGGTTTAGCTACTTTACCAAATAGCTTGGCAGGAAAACTTTTTCCACCTTTCCCTTCAACTGTGTTTTAAAAGAAGCAGCCCCAGAGCCTGGAAAGGATTTGGGGCAATGCTTACTGACTATAGGTGTCCATCCTTTGCATCTATATTCTGACACCTCTGTTGAAAAGAGTTTTAACATAACTGCTTCAGAAGTGAGATTCTTTTTAACATAGAGACTTCTTTAACTCATTAGAGAAACTATATTTTCTCCATATGAATTATATGGGGTAACTGTAATACCCTAAAACTGGCAAATCAATGCTGCATGTTACCAGGTTGGCTCTAGTGTAAAAGCTGACCCTGCATGTTCAGTTCTTCAATGTTTAGTTTTTTCTGTTACAAGTAAGCAGTGCTTTGTGTTTTGATCTTCTGACCTTTGAGAAGGATTAAGTGTTTCACCTTAGTCTGTTCTGTTGTCATATTAGAAGTAAATGGAGTGAAAGATGATTATACCTGAAGCTTTGCTGGCCCCAAAGGAGTGGTCATTCTGAAAGGATATCAAGTCTTTCAGTCCATACTAGATTTTCCCTATAACCTCCATCTACAAAACACAGTATCAATTGTCCAAGGGAAAACTTGAGGAGGGTCACATGGGATCTCTGCGTTTCTATATGGCTCAACTGGACTACTCATTCAGAGTCAAATTACACAACCCTAATTAGCGCTGCTTTATCTACAGGGTCAAGAATAGCATAGAGCCAAAACAAACCTGTCACTGGTCCTCAGTCCCTCTTTCCTCCCTGGAACAACAAAGTGGTAAAGAGGATCTGGTTTCAAAGGTGAGTATTACCTTGGTGCTTTTCCAAAGCTGTGTTTGTCATGTCACTTTTACCAGTGAAAATGCCTAAAGGTGTGCCTTTAAGAGAATTCAGATTTTGGCTTAAATGTTTAAATTCTTATCAAAGGGTTACTACTAGTATTTAAATGTGGGGGTTTTGGAGGTGGATGTTTGGATTTAGTTCTGAAGTGGCTGAAGGTATACTCACCAGATAAGGAAACATGGCTTTTCCTGAGAAAACAATTGATGACATGACTGTAGAAGATGAAGCTAAACTAGCTTTATACCTATAAACTATGAACTTTAGCCACAATAGATTTGCCAATCACTGCTTGTATTACTAGGGCACAGCTGGGCAAAACTATAAAAGTTCAGGGGAAAAAGTTGATTCTTTCAAGTATTTTAAGTAGTACATTAAAAGATGTGTAGTCCTTAAGTGGTCGTATAACAGTACCATTTTCAAAAACTTTCACAAAATACGA
Source organism: Oxyruncus cristatus (assembly GCA_013399855.1). Taxonomy (NCBI): domain Eukaryota; kingdom Metazoa; phylum Chordata; class Aves; order Passeriformes; family Cotingidae; genus Oxyruncus; species Oxyruncus cristatus. Next base: position 12,569 of record VXAY01001848.1, read on the forward strand.
TTTCTTTTCTCCACTCCTATCATTATCCTACATTTTGCTGTTGTTGTTCTGAGATTTTATGTTTTATTACATTTCTATGAATGTTGATTCAAATGGAGTTTTAGGAAGTGCAATTTTTATATAATGATATTTAAGTTAAAAAAAAAAAAAGTAAATGAGGAAACAAAAAAAAGAAGAAAAAAGCTGCAAGTTTAAATGTTCTATAGATTTTTTAGCACCAGAAGGTCAGAATATTTATCATCCACCTGGATTTTCTCTGAAGAATACAACTGGAATTCTTTTTTTTCTTTTTTTTTCATCACAGTACATTTAATTCCAATCTATCTTAAATCACTGTCCAAATGTACAATAATTTACTGTTGCACTATACTGCTTCCAGAGAAAAATGTCACCTATTTGTCAGAAATCAAAGGCTCGAATGTATCCAGCTGTTACTGAATTAATTAAAGATGTTGTCTCTGTAATTTTCTGGTGGTTACTTCATAAGATTTTTGGCTAAATACACAATTAATAGATGAGAGGTTTGGATAATTAAAAGTTACATAATTTCAGGTACCTGTAGTGGTATATAGAAATCAAAGAGACCATACAGGTGTAGGTTTGTTAAAGATCACTGAGTCAAGCAAAAAAAATAGCTGAGCCATGTTTTAAAAACTTCTGAAATGCATCAAGCAAAACTGTATTTTAATGAAAGTTCTGTTTTGGATAATGCATGCAGGCATCAGCAAAAAAATATATATTTTACATGTATATATACATTTACACTGAGGTGTTTATCTGGTAACTTGATGTGCTAATTCTACATGAATTTATAAGCACAGCTGAAGGCAAGAAGACAGAAAAGTGTGAGTAGAAATAAGGAGTCCTTTAGCAGAAGACATGCAAGTAAAAATGGATAAAATGTCCATAGTTTTGATAACATGGTCATGTTGCTCTCATCCAAGGTAAAATAATGGTAAAAATTCAGATAAAATACTGTTTGGAAACAGTTAAATGAAATTATATTTTTAGTTTCAGAAATGTATTTTATTAAATGGAAAGTGGGTCACATCAAGGCAAATTTACTGTGTTTTTGGAATTTGGCTAAAGCAACTTGGGGAACCTATTATTTTGCCACTTACGCAGGCAAAAGGAAGATGATTAAGAAACTGAAAAAAAATATGAGTAAAACACTTATTAAAAAGACAAAAAGAATCAGTAATAGCAAATATCTAGAGTGAAAGGTGCTGCAGGAATCTGCACTAGAATCTGTAAATTTAAATTTTTCATAATTGATAGGGAAATATTGAATTGCACATAAATTTAATTACAATTAAATCTGTTGCGATGCCAAGTTGCTGAAATGATAGGAATTGGAGTTAAGTATCATATATCCCCTACTCATTTAAAGCTACTGAAACAAAATACTTATTATACGCAGACAGAAAGGCTGCAGACCTTGACTTTAGAATGGCTGATATTAAATGCATCCATGTTATCAATCTATTCACATGCAGAGTGATCTTTATGTGACTCTCCTGTGTTTGTGCCTTGGTTCACGCTTGGTCTGTTCAGCTGGAGAAGAGGAGACTGAGGGGAGACCTCACTGCAGTTACAGCTTCCTCATGAGGGGAAGAGGAGGGGCAGGCACTGGTCTCTTCTCTGTGGTGACCAGTGACAGGACCCAAGGGAATGGCCTGAAGTTGTACCAGGGGAGGTTCAGGTTGGCTATTAGATAAAGGTGCTTCCCCCAGAGGGTGGCTGGGCACTGGAACAGGCTCCCCAGGGAAGTGGTCACAGCTCCAAGCTTGACAGAGTTCAAGAGGCGTTTGGGTGGTATTCCCAGGCACATGGCGTGACTCCTAGAGATAGTCCTGTGCAGGGCTAAGGGTTCCACTCGATGATCCTTGTGGGTCCCTTCCAGCTCAGCATATTCTGTGACTCTGTGACCTGTGCTGTTTGCCAGTGCAGACAGAGCCAGTAGGTAACTGAAGGCAGTGCAGTTGTGCCTAACCCTGGACTCCTGAAATGACATTGCAGAAAGGGACAATGAGATCCTAATATGGTTCATCAGAGTGGTAGCGAGTAGAAATGTTTTTTTTTCAGTATTTTTCCACTTTAAGAATTGAATTAGTTGTAATTATTTACTGTTAGTGGCATTTCTAACAATGTTGAGAAGTCAAATACACTGGACTTAGTCCTGCCAACTAAATTTTTAAAGGCTGTTAAAAAGTTGGGGCAAGTTTCATAAAAGATCTATGAGTTATTCAGTGGGTAGTAGACATGTCTTAGTGTGAGACCTTTAGAGAATTCAGTCTCAAAAGATTTAGAGAAAAATTGATTATTCTGCACAAGTACTTTCTAGGAGAGTGAATAGTGGATTCTGAAGGACACATAAATCTAACACGAATTAGATACCAAAACCAAGAATATGCTTGCTTTTTGTGCCATGTGGCTGTGCAGATATTCCCCTCAAACCCAACCTTCTTTCAGGCAGAGGGTATTCATATATATGTATATGTTTTATTCATATATATATATATATGTTTTCCAACCACATTAAGGAATGACTGCTATGGAAAAATCAGTGCTAACCCATGTTATCTTTAAATGAACTGGTCGAGATTCTGAAAATCTACTTTACTCAGGAAAGGTGCCCTTTGTCTTGGCATAGAACAGGTAAACTGCTGTGCTAATTGCCTTCTGAAAGCTACTCAGAAATTATAAGAAATTTTAAGTTAATAAAGAGGTCATATGAAAAATAGTGTCCAAGCCACAAAGACATGTACTTTTTTTGCTGACTAACATTCTATTCTGTTCTCTGGCAAATCCCTGAACCATTTTGAATTCTTTCACATCTATCAATTAAAATAAAAAAAAAATATTTGCCTTTCTCTAAAGAATATTTGTATTTAATTATAGTTAATATCCTAAAAAGCAACATCATAAAATACTACAGTTATTTAAAAGTATCCTTTCCTCAGATGTCAACATATTTTCTAGTTTCCTACATCAGTTTTTTATTTAATTCTCCCATTGCACTAGTATATATCAAGATGAATTCTACTCAGTTTGTGGAGTTACACTGCTATGACTAATAGAACCTTTTCCATTTATTTGACAAACCTAATAATTTTATAAAACTGATTTAGAGAACTGTTGAGAAGAAATACCACTATATCTCACACTCTGGCAATATTTACATTAGAGTGAATTTTTATTATTTCATTGGCAGGAGTTTGTATCAGTTCAGCTTGGGAAAACTGACTTATGTTGGACTTGTAAATAATCCTGGAACTTCATGGCAGTTGTTGCTTCAGTGGTTTTCCAAGATTAAAAAATTATCTCACTGTAATAAAGCCTATGGAAATGATCACTCTGCTGAAAATGAACACAATGTATATTTAAATTGAAAGGAATGAATTTTAAACGAATTATTTTATGAACAAGTTGTATACAAGAATTTGATGAATTAGATGCACTGCAATATGTACTTTTTAGTTATGACCTTTAATTTTGATAGTCTGTATTTTTAATGTGCTCTTGTTGAATTTCAGTAGCAATTAGATTAATTGCAATCAGAAAACCTTAACAGAACAGTTAAAAACTATGGTAAAGGTATATTTCATATGATCCTTGTAAATGGAACCATGAAGAAATATCACAATGTTTGTCTCAAATACATTGCTAAGTTAAAACTTGACCATAAAACTATGAAAGCTTTATAAAATTTATGTACTTGGATTCAAATAATTCTTTTTAATGTAAACTTTATGGGATTTCACTCTGGGAAGCAAAGTCCAAGGCTGTGATTCTTTTAATTTCCAGGTTCATCATATTCTAAAATGTAATCTGTAAAAGAGAAATGTTTTGATGAGCGAAATCTTTACCTGAAGAAAAAATAACATGGAAAAAAAGGAGTGATTGAGAAACAATATTTATATTTCTTGTTGCATTTTTTATCCACACAACCCCAGAGTTCAGGCCAAAGAGAAAGAGTAAACCTCTGTTTAAGGAGCATAATAGCTTTTAGTGTAATTTAAATCAGTGATTGGGCCCTGCCTGGAAATTCTATTAGCTTTGACCTTATGTCAGACAATCTATTTTTGTCACAACCCTTAAACTAGAGCTTGCAAAAAGTCTGCTAGAACCAGCTTTATGCCCAAGTCATACACAGAGAACTTACCTTTGGTTGTATCCTTCTATCTGTGCAGAAGGCATTTCTTCAGCCAAAGGAGACAGAAGAGTTTCACTGACGAAAATCAGAAAGCAAAAGCAAATTAAGAATGAAGTTTAAACACAGAATTAATTGCTATATTTAAAGCTTTGCAAGTAAGATATTAGAGCTACAACCCCTCTTTCTTCCTCCTGAATGAGGAAAAATTTTCAAACTATTTTGAATTATTCAATATTAAACAAAGAGATGTTTTAATTTGTTTATTATCTTTCCTGTCATATTGCAATGAAGACACCAAATAAACAAGCTTTTAAGTTGATGGGTATCCCGTATAGAAAACAAAGCTGTTATAAAAGTGAATCAGTACAGAATAAAGAAACCATGAAAACATAACAAATCACAAGAATGTAAATCAGCAATTATAAAATACAATAATCCTCTTAAAAAATAATAATCAACAAAAATCAACATCAATCTTTGATTTAGCTATAAACTATTACTTATGTCTAGAAAAATAAAACAGAAAAAAAACATTTCCAGAGGAGGTTTTTTTAATAAAAGATTGTTGGATTGATTTCTTTTTTGAGGGGAGAATGATGTGGAAAGAAAAAAAGGGGAGAAAGAGATGCTTGTACATATCCACTTAATTGAATTTTTTTTAAAGAATATTTATTTTAGATGCTAATGTTTATGAACAATTTATTTATTAAATTTAAATCTACCTGATATAATGCAAGTAGCAGCAAAAGTAAATACAGGAATAATGTAACAGCAGTAATCCAGTATCTGGTGAACAAAAACAGTTGCTTCTTTGTTCAGAGAAGAAAAACATTCAGGCAACTCATCTGGTATTCTGACTCTATAAAGAGGTTGATTTTTTTATCCTAATTCATTTTCTTTAGGCCAGGTAGGAACTTGTGTCTAATACTTTAAGTGTGTGTCCTTGTGAGGTGGTAACAGCCTGTGAGAGCTTCTTTATTTGCCTCAAATCTTTCTCTCACCTGTTCCCTAAAAAATCTCCTCCTCTTTTGTTAGCACTCCCAAAGTTAGACAATCCCTTCTGAGGCATTTCAAAGGAAAATACTTGGTGGGATTAGAAAATGGGAAAATGGGAATGTGATCATGAGGAGAATAGTTAAAGAAGAAAAGGGATTTAAGAGAGAAGGTGTGTATTTGCAATAAAGGACAAATGCTTGGTTTTAATTGATAACTACTATTATTTAATATGTTAGAGGAAACTCAAGCTACTTAAAAAAAAAATCCAATCATGGCCATGAGGGCTTAAACAAAGGCTCTTTTATCCTTTTAATTTGGAAATGTTCCATCTCCATCCTCGCTTCCTTTACTACTCGTGTTTATCTTTTACATCAGTAAAATACAAATTAGGGCATTCCTAAGTCTCCTCTTTTTCAGAAGTAGTTGATCTCTTGACCCTCTCTTTACAGCCACTATACACAGACACACCCCCACCCCATAGCACTTTGTGGGCTATGCTTCTGTGATTCACCAGAAATGAATGAGAAATATAATTAATTAAAACTTTGCTAAAACAGCTTTGTTACACAGTGGCTGTTCGGTGGGTTTGGGTTTTGTTATTAAAAATTATTCAAAAATAATGGGAATTTTGAATCCCTAGAAGGTTGCACTTAAAACCCAATAAAAGCCCACATCATAACTAAGTCTAATAATAGATGCAACTTGGTGGGAATATTATCCAAAGCTGCTACAGTAGAGTTTTGCAAGCAGGGTCTGCATTATTGTTAATACTAAACTGCTGACATTGCCTTATACATAATATTTTCATTAGGTATCTAATAATTTTACAGAATTTTATTACAGTCAGCAGGACTTCATTCTTCAGGTGCCCCCAGTAGGACATTAGGAACATGAGGGAAAACAGAACATTTGCAGCAATCCTTCCATAGCACTCCAGGAGATCTGCTGTGCTCTTACTGTGATGAGTCACCTCTGGGTAGAAATGAAAACACCATAAAATCCTTTATTACTTGTACCTATTAGAGAGGATATTTACAGTGCTGTGGTTCAGACCTTGTTGGCTTTGAACAAGCATGGGTTCTACGAAAGCCATGTTTTGCAGTTCTCCCGCTTCTTCCCTCTCCTCTGTTTCTGCTTCGCTCTCTAAGGCATGTCAATCATTAAAGCAATTTTGCTCTTTGAATGTTTATGCCACCGCTGAATCCTTACAAATGAACTATTAATGTGCAGGTACCAGGATCCTCCATTCCCCCACAGCAGGCTCTTTTTTCCCCAAAGCTCAGCATTCCACCACTCTGATGCAGACCGCTGGCAACCTCATGGCTTGGAAAAGTGATTTTTTTCCCGTTTGAAGAGGTACTTGTATAAGCTACGTGGCCCATCTATCAATCACTTTCTGGTTATTAATGGCTCATAAATGTTCATGAATTTGTGTCAATCTGATGAACCTCTTAACTTGCATACAAGCTATTAATTATTCATTTGCAATTACGCTGATGATTTTTGCATCCACTATAGTTGCTCATTATGTAAACTAACCATGTTAACAGTCCTGTACTGATTTAGGGTTGAGATACAGCTCTCCCCGACAGTAGCTAAAGACTGTAACATCAATTATTTTTTTAACAAAGTACAAATTATTGATAGGTATTAGTTATTGTCTTTGCAATAGACAAAATGAAAACCTTTGCTCATAAAGATAACAAAAATATTGTACTTTATTTAATTGTGTTAGTTATAAAAAGGAAAGACAAAGTATTATTTTTTTAAAAAAAAAAGATTTTTTCCCTGAAGAAAAATATTTAGTTAGATGATTGGAGGGCGAGAAAATTTGGGCAGGGTATTGTGGGTGTATTGGGAATGGGTACATGACGACGGGTGTCTTGGGGTTCCCAGGGGAATATTTGAGGGAGGAGCTGGTGGGGGTAGGTCAACACAAAAAGACCTTGAGATTATGAAAATATCCATGGAGGATAATAAAACAAGCTATTTTGATCCCTAGGAAATAAATGAGCTTCTCAAAAAGTTCTACATCTTTGGGAAGAACAAAAACTTTGTTTTTCTTAGAGATAAAGGGTCATATGATAGAATTACAATGCTCTACAATCATAATTTAATTGGAAGTGTTGGTTGCAAGATAAATTTCAGGATAGTTGGGCAGAGAAAAAGACACAATATCCAGCGATGAGTTATCAAAACATGTTAAGTAAATTCACAATTTACTGAACTAATAAAGCACTTGGGAACCCCAAATTCATTAACTTGAAAAAAGCATACAAAATATTTTCAAATGCTACAGAAATCAAATGTTTTTTTCTTGTTTTGCTTTATTTTGAGGGGGATTAAAAAGGAGACTAGAGAGAGGCTTACTTTATTACTACTTAAATTCTACCACTCTTGATTTGCATTTATCTTCCTGTAGTTAGGAACAGTCATGGAAGGATAAGTTAAAAAAAAATAAATAATAAAAAAAAAGAAGATTTTATTTTATGATAGAACTGTTTTTGAATATGGTCATGTTATCATAGGAATAATGAATATATGCTAATAACTGTTGTAGCATTGTGTGTAATTTTAGATTAGTAATAGAATTAGACAACTGCTGGACTATATGAATAAATCCATGTTCACAGCAACTAACCAAGCTGGTATAATACTTCCTATTTTTTACTAAAAAAGTAGGAAGATATTTTTGAAATTGCTATATTTTTGTCAGTGAGCATCATGAACACCATTTAAGCATTTAAAGTTCACATAGTTACTTTCACAAAAGGACTCAAAAGTGTAGATTCACCAGAGGCTTATTACCAGCTAACACACTACATCTATCAAAGTGCTCTTCTTTTCAGCTGAGGTGTACTACTCTTATTAGTAACATGTATTAACCAACTTCATTTGGGATTTTGCATCAGTCAGGTAACTGCACGATAGTTAGTTTATATAATGACCAACAGTGCAAGAAGCAAAATATTCAGTATAATTAATTAGAAATGAATAATTAATGACATATCCTTACAGCTTCATCCAGCTGTCATGTACTGTAAATGCATGAACATTTTAGAAATTAACAGCCAAAGTGATATGAGTACATGATAGTTCAATGTTCTTATACCTTTTGATCAAAATCCTGCTGTCTACATCAGACTTCAAGCTCTAGTGAACTGTGTGGGGGCTTTGCCTATAAAAATTTTATTCATCAGGAGCTATAGTGACAGGACAAACAGAAGGAGGGAGATTTAAGTCAGATATATGGGAGAAATTGTTTCTTGTGAGGGTGGAGAGGTATTTAATCAGGTTGTCCAGAGTAGCTGTTGATGCCCCATCCCTGGAAGTGTTCAAGGCCAGGTTGGACAGGGTTTGGAGTAACCTGGTCCAGGGGGAGGTGTCTCTGCCATGAGATCTTTAAGGTCCCTTCTTCCAACCATTCTATGATTCTATGATCCAGCTTTGAATAATATCCTTTTTGATGGACAGGTATGGAATGAGAAAAATAAATAAGATATAACTTCTGTAAGAGTATAAAGAAGATATTTGTTCTTTGTATTTTCATATACTCAAATTCACATTTATTTGGAATTAAGTGGCTGATTTCCTATGAAAAATCGCTCAGAGAACTATCCTGCCTTTATATATGTTTGATGAGCCCTCTTGACTGATAGAAATAGAGATTAATGCAAACAGGTTAATGAAAACAGGTACTTGGAATACACCTGATAAAAGTGCCTCAGGAGAACAAAAAGCCAACAACCCCTTGTTATTGGATATTTTAGCAAATCCTTAAAGATAGATATTATAAGTGAGTCTACTTCAGGAAAACTTTCTGTTTCAGTTCACACATTTCTTGACTTGGAAAACATCTTACTACAGGGCACAAATCAGAGGGCAAGCTTCATTAGTTCCAGTTCTACAGTTTCATTGAGCTACTTGTTTTCTTTTCTTTTTTTTTTTTTTTTTTGTTTTGTTTTGTTTTGGTTTGGTTTGGTTTTTTTAACTTAAATCCTTTGTGGTTTAATTTTACATAGTCTAATTTATTGGCCAATAATGGTAGTTTTGGTTTCAATTTATGGAGGTTTTGCCTTATTTTAATGGACATTTCTGGGCTTTTAAATTATTTCTGTACGGAACTCATTCTCAAAGGGTTTAATTTGGGTCTGCGTAAAATTTGATGAATGTACAGAGGAATGTAAAAGAATAAAAACAAAGATCTGGATACAAATCTCACAACTCAGAAACAGCTCCCCAAAGGGAGATTCTTTCAAGCAAATCAGTATCTTTCTGTGTTGAAGTCAATGGAGCTACACTGGGTTACACCTCCTGAGGATCTGGATACACACCATTAATACCTGACTCAAAGCCCATAGAAATAATTTGCTTTTAGTATTGTAACTTTATAGCTGGAATAATATGCTGGTATTTATGAGCCTCCTTCCTAATGAGTTCTGACGTGCTTTTTAAAGAGCCTGTGATTGTGCCTTGCCCAGGATAAATATCTGAGGAGCAGATATTTCTTTCCTGGGATGTTCCTATAGTAGTGCAAACGTTAGTGACTGCTGGATATAAATAGGCAATCCAGCTGTTGCAGTTGAAGAGATGTTGACTGCTTGGGGTGGAGGGGGATGTTTATTTGTTTTTTTCTTTTTCTGAAACAGATCCTGAGAAGGTCCAGTAACTAATCAATCCCTGGTTAGGGATAAAGTCTGGAATGCTTTATTGAACGCACAATTCGCAATGTATCGATCCGGTGGGCGGGGCACTTTAACGAGGAGGACGGGTTATGTTAATTAAGGGACAGCTTATGCTAACTAGAGGATTACACACTTTTCGGTTATAGTTACATGAACTGATTAATATTTTCCTATAGGGAGGAATCACAAGGGGGGAGAGAACAAAGGGGTTTCTACACGTCTGACAACGTGACCAAAAAGTCTTTCCATGTCTTGCTGAAGGAGACGGGACAACTGCCATAGCTAAATGTTAACAGGTCTTGTGGGGAGACTTTTGCTCTCAAGGAAAGAGCTCCCACAGCTCCCACTTTCCATAGTTTGCTGTATAATCCTGTCGGCTCTCCTTCTGCTGATAGCTAAGTTTTGGATTCCAACCACGTCTCAGACAGTTTTTGGCTTTTAATCCTAGAAACTGAAGTTGTTAATTGAGAAACCCATGAGAAAATAGTAGTGAAACCCAATGATTAAAAGACTTTGGTAAAAAATACCCCCCACTCATTTATTAGTAACAATACGTCTACTAGGTAATTTGTTCTTCTAACTCCTTTGGTACTTATGAAATTTGTGGGTTTTGCCCTCGGGAAAAGATAAGAGTTACCCACCTTGCATATATGCAAGAGAAAGTTCCCCCAAATCTTGGCTGAAATAGGCTTCAGAGCTGCAGTACTGTAGCAATAAAATGGGGGAGGGACGACTTAGTGTATGACTTAGTGACTTTGTTGTTTTTTATTATCTTGAAATATAAACATTTCACAGTTCTGCTTATTCCTTTTCTGCAGAACTTGCTTGACAACCTCATGAGACCAATGAGAATTTTATTACGACGCTTCTGCAAGCTCTGTTTTTGAGTAGGTTTCATCTATACTATTTAGGCATTGTGCTTCCAATCCCAGGGCACTTAGGCCTGAACAACAGTAAACAGTAAGCAGTATGCCAGACAGAGGGACCTTGAGGAAATACAGATTGTTCTTCCTACAGTTTGAATTCTATTTTCTTTTCTTTAATTTCAAAATTATCTTGTAATACATTTATTTGCTAGATGGCTTATCAATGAGAGGAAATAAAAATTCCAAAAGCCCAGACCAGAGCATTTGCATTGAATTTAATTGCTGAGATAATTTCAGTAGTCCTTAGTTCCCACTTAGAATCCAAATTAAATATGTTAGGTTTCAGGGAACTTGAGAACAGAGACTTTGTGATGATTTTCGTAGTTGTTAGAGAGCTGAGCTCTGTGTCTATGGCAGTATTGCCAAAATTTGTATTGAACTGGTTTGTTGGAGACTGGTATGTCCTAATTTCATGTCAAGCTGCCATGCTGTCTGGTATGAACTGTGAAAAAAAACATGCAAAGTGACACGTAAGCTGCTAGAAAAGTAGGCAAATCTTCCCAAAAGGTAAAGTTATTTCCTCAGAGACAAATTTTTTCAGTCAAATTGTATTGTCACATTTGACAGCTAGTGAGAAAAAAAACACAACTGTTCCAACTCAAACTTAGGGGTGAAATGCCTAGGAGGTAGTTTGAGGATTACTTATGCATTTATTGTGTGTTTCTTTGGCAATATAATATTCTGTATTGATAATAAGTTGCTTTTATGGGGATATGGCATGATAATATCAATTTTCAATAGAAAATTATATCTTTTATGAATTATATTTTTAATATTTCTGCCACTTAGTATCTACAAAACTCTACTTCACTCTGAAGAATAAATATCATCATACATTGATGCTCAAATACTGTGAAGGTAAGAGCTATATCAAAGTTGTAAACTTTATTAGACTGGTGATCCTTTGGGATATCCTTTGGGATAGCCAGAGGTTTTCTCTGGGTTTTTTTCATATGTGTTACCAGTATATTGGCTCATTGGATAGCTAAGTTATTTTAAGAAAGCTATGAAAGTTTACTTCTATTTTTTCTGGAAAAATAACTTGTTATAACACTTAGATATTTATACCACATTAAAAAAAAAAATTCTTTGCAGTCAGCAGGAACAGCAAAAAAGATATATGCCTTATAAAACTCACTATGGATATGAGAATAAACACCCAGAGTAAGGGCATGAGCTTACTAGAGTAATATAAATGATACAGATAATATTCTGTGGAGATCAACAAAATCCCAAATCTGATAAATTTTGCATTAGAAGAAAGATTAAGGCAACAAAGGGAAAGAGTAGACTGAAAAAATAATTTCTTACATTTAAAATAGTTGAAGGGTTTCATAAACACTTTTTCATGACTGACTTTCAAGTATTCACAAGTGGAACTGAGCTCTAAAGAAGGTTGGGGTAGAGGGCATATACAGAAAATTCTTCTCTTTTTAATGATCTTAGCATTCTCCATCTATTTTACACCTCAAGAAATAAAAGATGAATTTTCCTGTATGGTGGTTTTTTTTTTTTTCCTAACATTGCCAGAGGTCACCTGTAGCCTCTCAATGGAATCATTTCCCACAGACATGGATCTTGTTTTATCAGAGCTGTAGTAAAGTCATGTTTTCCAACAGGTGTTTTTAATCATGCATCAGATCTACATTAAAGTTTAGGAAGGCACTCTGAAACTGGAGTTTCTTTTCCTTTAAATTAAACAGGGGGATTTTTTTTCCCCTTTCCAACTTTTCCACCCCAAAAAGGCCTGAAAATAACTATCTTCCCAATTTTTTCCTAATTAATTTCACTTCTACTGTGAACAAGGGAGTAGCAAGAGCCAAGCTCTTCAGAGCAATAACTCAAAGAAAGCATTCTGTATTTCTTTCTGCATAAACATCACGTTACTCCAGTCATCTAGCCTCCTACCAACCCTCGCTGAACTCTCATGACTTCAGTGTCTATAGGTGTTTCCTCAAAAGCAAGTAGGAAAAGATAAAGAGGAAAACCATGTAGTTCTGATTAACAGTTTGAGCTTGTTAGAAATTTCAGACTGTCTTGTGCATAATTCTGACTAGAGGGTGCACTGGTAAACGCTGTGTGTCTTCCCTGGACAGAGCCTGGAGTGGGGCAGGGGAAAGAGTGGAGGGACTTGCGTATTTGGTTTTGTGGGGAAGGAGAAGTTACTCCTGTAGCTGATAATAAAGACAACACCGGAAGTTTGGAAATAATCTTGGGATATAAAGGCCCGCAGAATTTGATGTGGGCTTTACTTCATTAGGATTTTCCTTCCAGAGAAGCATTCATTTTTTTAGATTAACCTAAATACAGGATAAATACTGAATACACTAAAGGATGAAATCAAGGTTAATTAATACATCTAAGTCTTTGATTACAAAAGTGATAATTGCAGTAGAATAAAGGGCAAAATAACTCTATTGAATAGTTCCTTATTAGGTATGCTCAACCTTTTCTATCAGATCCTCAAGGAGTTTTAATACCCTCTTTGTCTCTTTATTCTCGTACCCTTTGTGCCCCAGAAAGACACAGAGAAAAGAAGGAAACAAAAACTGAAAGAAAGGAGGAAGGGAGAAAAAAGTCTTGTTACAGCTATGCAAAATACCTGTTTTGTCTGTGGGTAACCTGGTTCTGTCTGGATATATTTCTTTAATTCCTTTCCTTCTGAGACACACAAATATTCACTGTTTACAAGAATTTTGTATAACAATTGTAGGTAGAAAAGTAAAGTCAACTGATACTCATCTTGATATTAGTAATGTAGATTTTTTTTTCAATGGCTGAAATAGGGACGAAAACCAAATATTTTACCAAGGCTACGAGATAAGGCTCCTAGAATAGCTAATAGAGTCCTTGCTGTCAGCTGCAACTGTGACTTTCCAGGCTGTAACTGAGAAAGCCACTTTTCTTTTTATCTTCCACATTTTTATTCACTTTCCCCCTTTATGTGTAGTCCATCTCATAAGAAGACTAGACTAAACTGTAGTAACAGGAGAAAAAGTGCCACCTTTCTTTTCTCAGCAAGGACACTTCCAATTCTGGAGTATAATATCTGAAAGGAAGGAGGAACAGGAAAAGTTATTAAAATGGAGATGTACTTAACATGGTTTTGGGGAGGCTCACTGGGTGGCACTGTTTCCTACTGTCAAATACAGTTTTTCATTGTGAATAATGTGCTCACTGTTGGAGAGCTGCCTTCGAGATTCAGTTTTTTTGAAGTGGTTATGGCTGGCAGGGTTGAATGTGCCCTTTGCCAGGCCATGCAGCTCTCAGTGAGCGGATTCTGCCCTCTGTTCATCTTTCTCCATAAAGGGTTTCAGTGTCCAACTGTTCAATGGCCTCAGCTCAAGGACCTGCACAAGCAAGCAAGGGATAACAGCACCATAATTCTCTGGCTCTCTGGAAAATGTATCTTACCCAAAGACAGCCATAACTACTTTCACACAGTCGACTTTGCCATGATGCTTATTCCACATAACATCTTGATGATTAGCAGCATTGTCTCGAGTCAGAGCAACTCATATTAAGCAGTCTGGGATCAATAGTGTGAAACAGGGAGAATTCATTACACTGCAGCTTGAAATGGGCCTCCAGAGGTGTGCCAAGGACAGGTGCTTCTCAGTTTAGATGATACAGGTACTGCTTTTTGGTTGGTGGGGTGCAGGAGAGGTATGCTGAGGATGGGGTAGAGAGCTCCAAACCCTGTGGAGGGGAAGGAGAGCTCACAGGGCCCTGGGTGGCTCCTGCCAACATGTTCATATGTAAGTGCATGAAAGAGACGGGCCTGTGGGGTGCCAACTGGGCAAGGTCTAAAGCATCACTGAGGTGTTGCCACCTCACTGTGTCTTTGAAGAGAGACCCGTGAGACAGGCAGATTGTTCTGCCCCAGGTGCTGTCCCTGGAAGATGGACACGGCTCTGAAGCCTTGGGGAACCTGCTGCCCCCACTCTGTCCCTCTCAGCCCAGAAGCTGTGGGCTCAGCCACCTCTGTCGTGGGGCTGCCTGGATCCTGGGTCTGGCATACTGTGGGTGTCTGGCCAAGTGGTCACAGCACCTCAGGGAAGCCCAGAATTTTGGTGCAGGGAGTGCAGGTCTTTGTTTCTGTCAACAGCCACGTAAACTGCTTCCTACCCGAAAAAGTGGCTGAGGAGAAAGTTGCTCTGCAGCTGGATGAACCCCCAAGAGCAAGGTAAATGGTGGCAAAATATCTTTTGCACCAGGGTTTTCTTGCAAAATATTTGCAGTGCCCTCAAGTTGTCCTATTACCCTGCAGCACCAGGGGAAATGTTGGAGCCCTGAGTAGCCCTCACTTTGTAGAAAAATGACACCCTCATTTAAACCCTCAGCACGCCACCCACACATCAAAAATTACATAGGCTTCAGAAAACAGCCAAGGGATTGGGCTAAAGAGTTTGACTGTGATCACAAACAGTAGTGAATTTGGGCCCTTTCATGTATGGAGGCGGAAGAAATAAGGAGGAAAAGAAATATTGCGCTTCTTGGTTGGTTTTCGGCTTGTGCTCAAACAACCACAGCTTGAGAAGTGTTACATTTAGCTGTCTTCATTGTAATTAGCTGTTATTCTTTACTTGCTAAATAGCTGGAAAAGCATTTTGGCAGAAGGGGCTGGGAGCATTTTTCAACTGTTTCTTTTGCTGTACCATATTCTTAGTCAATTAATTTTAGTCTTTCTGTATGTTACAGCTAATAGTACAATATTACCAGAATAACAGTGCTTTCTCTGATATCTTTAACATTCTAAAATTAAAAAGGATTAGAACTGAAAAGGACATTTTACATTAAAGTCTTCATTATCTTTTGTAGAAACAAGTGAATTAGTTTTGAAATTCATGACTCTTATTAGAGGAATGAATACTTCATGTTGTCAGTAAAGAAATAGTCTTTCTCCTGTTTTCCTATTAATTCCTGTTAGTCATTCTTTGAATGTTAAAGTGGGGTTTTTTTTAATTTCTTATTTAAACTATTATTTTGACTTGAAATTTTGAATTTCATCATTTTAGGGAAGATTTCCAAGATGTTTCTGAAATTAGCTTATAAAATGGTGTTACAGATACAACTTTTCAGATCATGGTTTTACATGGTAAGTTTCTAAAAAATCAGCCCCCTTTCTGCCATTCTGGATAGAGCGTGAAAACATGCCTAATTCTCCAACTCTGCCAAATTTAAAAACTGCTTCTGAGTAAACAGATTTCCTAGTTTTCCTTTAGATGAACAGGTGTACATACATACACTTTTGGCACTGTTTTGAATCGAAATTTTGCCGGCATTCAAAAGAGTTTCACCTGAAAATACTAGAAAAAAAAGGAAATCTTAAAAATTTGTTGTTGATTTATTTTACTTATGTTTTTCATATTTTTGAATTTCAATTATACAAAACTAGAGAAATGGGGATGGTATTATAATTTCCCTCTTCCAAGTTAAATTAGCTACTGCACCAAATTAGTTGTATGCTGAAAGAGTTTCCAAATTAATATATCCTGCTGGGGAGACACTGAAGAAATGAAAGGCATTTAACTCCTGAGACTTGACTGTAGTTGTTTTAAAAGGTAAAGCAATCTGAATATATATATTTGTTGCCTGCCTTGTCACTTTTTAATTTAGTCAAAATTAGTTTGAGATTTTAATATTCTTAATTTTCCCCTGAGTATAGTTAAGAAATACATTTTCTTGAAGGATAATTCAGTTTGGTACACTGAGGTCAGTAGTGCTCCTTCTCTTATAACAGATACATGAGGTTTTGTCTTTAACTTCAGGGAAATTTTTAGGAGAAACATTTTTTTTAGTATTTTATTTTTCTGAATGACTTTTCTAATTCTAAAATTCTAAATGCTTAGTTTCCTCTACCTATGTATATGTCCATATTTTCTCTGAGAGGTAAAATCTCTCATCATTCTTTCAAGTTTTCTGCTAAACTTTAGAGACCAGAGTGGACTGTACTACCTGTGCTCTTTTTCAAATCAATTTGATTTTGATTGGATAGCCCTGCTTCTCTTGATATAAAGTATTAAAATTCTTTGCTGATCCTTATGACAAAGTATATGACCTTTCACTTTTCTTGCATTATTATTCATCCTGCTTTGTTATCATTGGCATGTTATTTTCAGGGCTCTGACATTCCTGGCATTCTGCCATGTTCTTCACACATTTGACCTAGAAATGTTAGAAAGGGAGGCATATTTTCAAAGAAGTTTGTTCCTACAGGAAGGGTAAACACATTGTTTTAAAGAAACTACTTTTCTTCGGCTCTTCGTGCTTTTGGTTTCCTTTGTTATTCTTTTGCCTTTGAACAATTGGTCTTAATGTATGTTGTCACCTGCATTTGAAAATGGCTATGGACTGACAGGCTGTGAGGTAAACTCACATCAGAAGTCGTGTAGATATTGTGGCATAAAGCCCAAGTATGTTCTTTTGTAGTACTCCAAACAACAAAATTAACTGTGATTAGCAAGATATGAAAATAATTTCAGATCCAATTCTGAGCATAAAAGTCTCTGATTTTGTGATATGTGACGGACACATTTGAAAAACATTTCTATAGTCTATGTTCTTTTTTTGTGTGCCAGTTGAAAAAGGTGGATTCTTTAAATAAGCACAGTGTGAACTGATGCACACTCCAGAAAGGCCTATTAACACATTTTTGATGCCTGATTCCTGGGAAAGATCTTAAAACTCAACAGTCCAGTTTCCTTAATTTATGCATGCACACATGAAGTGGTGCAAGAAAGGAAATGCCATGAACTGGCAGAGGTTTGCACTGTTTCTCAACACAGACATGTCTCATTTCTACAGTACTCTGAGATTTAGGCATGTGAGTTAAGCCTGCATCTATGTCCAGTCTATGCCTAAGAGTTCACGTCAGTAATAACCTTTGGCAGATGTGATAATGCACGGACTATAAAATTCCTGCTTACAAGGAGATGATATTCACTGCTTGACTGTTTAAAAATCTAGAGGCTGGAGCGTTTGGCCAACCTGGCGGTTCACATTAAACTGCCTCTAGATAAAAATTTGAATTTAAAAAATCTTGAATTTAAGATCCCTTTTAAGAATTTAAGATCTCTTTTTTTTCCCCTACATGCCCTGTGGTGCCTTTTCCATACTCCTTTTCTAACAGCAGGAACTTTGCATCCTTTACTATACAACGAGCTGGGTTGAACATAAAGGCTGTCCTCTGGTTTCAACCCCTAACCTGCCAGTCAGTAAATTCCCTAGCAAGGTATACATAAAGACTTTAAATACTCACAGACTGAGATAGCATGTGTTCTATTTTCTGGATGAGTCAGTTTACTTCTAAGATAATTGAATGAGACAAAATGACAGCCTCTCTGTTTGTGCCCACGTTAAAAGACAGAAGGCAATGACAATGTCTTTTGGGGATGATGTATACCTGGGCAGATGTTTTGGGCATGGTCTAACCTCAGGGATTCAGATAATTGTTTGTATAATTTCTGGATATCTATGGGATTTAGCTGTTTAAAGCTGTGTACGTGGCACCTCAAGCAGAGTTGTGGTGGACTTCCTCACATCGAGGATCTGCAGGAGCACAAGGAATCACAGGGCTGCCTTATTGGTTCACATCTCCCCTACAGTTTGTTTACCATGAAAGTGTGAATGGTCCTCTTTCAATCAGGTAATGCCGGTTGTGTTTCAGTGCAATACTTCTCAATGTAATGCAGTCTTTCACTGGATTTGCTCAAGACTTCAGTGGCTGAATGAATGCTCAGAACAACATGCACTGTACAGAAGATTCCAGTTCCAAGTACACAGCTTTAACGAGGCCCAATAAGAGGGCTTTTTAATGAGTATTCAGTGGACAATTCACAGTGCTTGAAAGAGAGCTAAGCAAGTCTGACTTATGACTCTATATCCTCTCATAAGATGGGGAATAAACCAGAAATGTATGGCACTTTTTATAATTAATTCACCCAAATTTGTTCATTTAAACCAGTCATCTAATATAGAACAGTGGGACAGAATTCAGAGTCTGTCATGAACTGCATTAAACCTTGTTCCTTCTTACATCTGTTGTTACTTTGTTAGCCATGGTGCAATTATGACATTGTTGCCAAATTCCTCTTTACATTTGGAGAATACCTTTTTTGCAAGCTCAGTAAATTCAGATGGTTTTCAAATTGAATTATTTTTTTGTAAGATTAACAAAAAAATCATTTTTCATTCAACGGTAACAGTGTCGGGAAGATAAACCGTGGAGATTTATACAGGTTTTTATTAAACTGTTTTCCAATCCTTGCTTTGATTGATAGTTCAAAAAATATTTGTCTCAACCTCCTTGCATTTGCAGATAAGATAATATGCACTGAGCAATCATACAGGAGGATTGTGACAAACAGAGTTACCAAATCTTCTGACAGTAGTTTATTGTCCAAGCAGTTATATGATTTGATTATTATTTTACTGTGAGTATATCACTCAAGACATTTTAGCAATAAGGAGTCCGCTGGAAACAGTGTCTCTAAAGTACTCTTAAACACTTAGTTTCTTTCCTAGACTAAAAGCATAATTAAAGACTATACCATAATCTTGTAATAAATGATCTGTCATTCCTCACTGGTTGAAATACATTTTGAAGGCTCTGCAGTAGTCTGACTGGAAAATATCTGCAGGTCTTATCCACCTTTTGGAAGCTGAGGAGTTGCTTTTTATTCTATCAGTTAATTAAAACAAGAACATGACTGGACTACAGACTTTGACTTACAGATATCAGAAATGGGGAAAAAAAATATTATAATCAATGTCGCCTGGTGCACAAACTGGGTTTTGTTGCTTTTTCTTCACTCTCATTGACAGTTTCAAGTGGAAAATCCTATCTTGAGTTAATGTCAAACTTCTCTATGTATTTTCCCCCCTTTTCTGTAGAGGACGCGCTGGTTCAGATACTTGTCTTAACTTATACACAAAAGGAAATTAACAGTATTTAGGGTTGTATTTTTTAAGCAAGTAGCAATTGTTTCTGCATTATAACATCTTTTCAAGACAATTACAGCAAAAATGGGGCAAAATTGACCCAATACTTTTACTTACAAGATAACTCCGTATTAATTCTTGGAATCTTTTTTCTGTTGAAAAGTGATGGTGCACAAGAGTAATGAATAGCAAGAAAATGATGTTTTAATGGGAACTATGGACTTGCAAAAGATCTTATTGGTGACTCTCTATACAAGGGGTTTCTTCCATGATGGTTATGAATCTGAATAAAGACTGGTCTAACAGACCATGAAAGTTTAGCCTCTTCTAACTCAGGTGGCCATAACATTCATTTTTAAACAGGTAATTAGGACCACTCACCTAAGTTTCAATTTGTTACTCAACACACTGTTGTTTTGTCTTTGAACAGATTACCTTGGGTAAAAAAATTCGTTGGATTTTATTTTTCATATGTAGCAACTATAATTTCCATTACAAGCATCTGCAGCTCCCACATTTACAACATGTCATTAGTGAGAGCATTATTGATTACCTTGTTGCTTTTTGCATGGAGGCTGTACAATTACTTCATTGACATTTTTAGATTTTATATCAATTTTAAATGTTATCTTGAAAATAGCTGCTCCTGAAGTCAACACTGTGCAGCTTCAGAATTCACCACTGTAAATCCATTACACTTCCTTTTTTCCAGTCAGTTTGATCTCTCTGGGAAAGTATGTCATGCATCTTTATAAACAACATGTTCTGCTCTGTGGAGATGTGTGCTAGTAAAAAAAACAACACCACAGAAACAAAAGAAAATAAAAACTCAACATGGATTCCCTATGTAAAAATGCTTTCCAGTTGGTGAGCTTTCCCCATAGTTATGCAAATTAAATTTGGCAAGACTTTTGTGACAGCAACAATGCATGTTGACAGTCATGTCAAGATCAGGATTTTAGGTAATTATACTGTAGATTTTACTATATGGTGCCATGTCTTGATCTGAGACACAAAGTCACTCACAGTGAAATCCACCTGCTTATAAATATTGATGTTCCCAACATGACTTGTCAGATTGGTGATGAGTACAAGCCCTTTCTTATAATCCAGCAAATTATTGAACAACATAAGTTCACTGTTGTTTATCTTGCCAGCTTTGCTGTGATCAATTGCTGCATACCAGATGTCAGCTGCCAAAGCAACACATTGAAGTCATCTGTGATGAGCAGTTTGCTGCCACAGGATCTGTGCCAGTGCTGCAGTGAAGGCTGTTGAACTCTTTCTTTCCCTTATATTATTTGGGGCTTTTTTTGCAAGTTCTGGTGACAGTGATGTCGAACTTGTCATGTAATGGAAGTAACACCGGCCTGAAAGTCCTGCCTGGTCATGTCTGGTTTTGGTTTGGATTTTTTTACTAGACTGCATAACTTTTTAATTGCAAATGATGCAAGGTTATTGGCATTACCTGGACACGGTCTCTGTGTCTGGGTTCCAGAGATGATAGTCCAGCTGCGTCTTCCTAGATCCTCTTTCAGTATTACTGTGGTTCAACAGTGTTCACAATACCCTTTACTCCACTGACAAGAAGAGATAAAAGGTTAAAACTCAATACAATGTTTAAAAGATTCTAATTTACCACCTTATACCAGATATTATACGACATTATCTCCAAAATTATGAAAATGCCTGTTTTTTTTTTGTTTTATCCTTCACTCATATTGTTATGGCAATACTGGTATTGATCATATGAGCCATCACCAACTGGCTTCAGTTCCCAGTAGGATCACGTACATTTTTTATGAAACATTCACATGCGTGTATATACACCTGCTGTCTCTTTTGCTTACAAGGCAAACTGGTTGTGCTTGAGTGATGCCTTCTTTCACAACATACTCTCAGGTTAGTAGCTTCAGCATTCAGCTTTTTGTTAGTAAATTTGTGGAGCAGTTTTGAAGATCTCCACCTTATCTATTTAATCTGTTTCTTCTATTTAAACTGAGATTGAAACTGGGTTTTGGAGGGCAACTTTTGTTGTCCAGGAACTGATACACTTCATACAATGAGAGAGTTTAGGAATAGATACAGGTTAATAAAAGGTGGAGTACTTTAATTGTAAGGAACTGGAGCCAATGACTTGGACACTGAATGGTGAGATTTATCTCATTAACGGGATAAGCAAAATATGCTGAGTACTCCTCCAGAGCTATTGTTTCATCAGGTGGTATGATTAACATGTTAGTTGTCATCCTGGCTATATGAAAAATTCCTCATTAGCCCACAGTTGAGGAAAGCTTCTGAATTAATCACCTGAGTTTATTGCTGCAAATCTCCATTGTTTTGTTTGTCTGTATCCCTGATGCTTACTTGGATAATCAGTGAGAGGCTTCCTCCTCCTCTCCCATCTAGAAAAAGAAGCAAAACCTCAGCAGTAACCAAGAGGTGTATATGACTTTTTTTAACCCTACTAGCACTGGTGTTATAGGATACATATAGATGTATAGCATATTTGAACGTTCCCTTCTAAACCAGGTCTCTTTTCTGAAGAAGTGACTGGGCGCTCTATGAGGAACAAGACTGAGGATGATACAATTACAAAAAAATTATGGCACTACTGTTCCAAGTTAGGGCATCCAAATGTCAAAGTTAGGCTGGGGTTTTGTTGGTTTGTGTGGAGGGTTTTTTTGCAGTGACTGTTATATTGCTTCAGTGAGCATTGCATGCTTAATCAAAATATAGATGTAGTTTCTGTGCATCTAATTTTCATATTACAAGCAAGTAATATGAAATATGAAATATGAAATACAGTGATAACCAGCTTCTGGTTTGACATGGAAATATGAATTGAGCAGTGCCATAGGGAGAAGGAAGACTCACTGAAACTTGAACTAAGAGACCAGAGATTTCTGACAGGTCATTTGGCAAGGCTCTCAAATTTAATATGTCTTCAGTACCTTCAGGAACCCTGGACCAGAAAGAAACAGCCTATTTAAGCTGCCTGACTCAAATTATAGAGATAACATTTTTTGAGACCTGGAAGAGATAATATAAGATCCCAATGAATCCTCTGTAGTCTGGATTTGAGTCCTTCTACTCCAGCAGGAAGAAAGTCTTAATGCCAGTGATGACTTCCTTCCAAAGAAATAATAGAGACTTCTTCAGAAAAAAAAAAAAAAAAAAAAAAAAAAAAAAAAAAAAAAAAAAAAAAAAAAAAAAAAAAAAAAAAAAAAAAAAAAAGCAGCACTTCTTTTGCCTTAATGTTGAACTGAGATTGGGGAAGCAGTCTAAGAAATATAGTTGAAATTGAACATAAGGTTTTGGTGTTTCTTGGATGTAGAATGATGTGCTGTGATTGATGTGATGAGATAATTAGTGATTCAATGAGCAAGTAACCATCTCTTCTTTCCAACTTGAATTTTCAGTGGCTGGAGAGTAAAAAAAAGTATTCCCTGATGCATGTGAAGAACATCTTAGACTTTGCTCTTTGTATATCCTTATAACATGGCAACTTTTCCAATGGGATACATCAGAGTCAAATTTAATATGGCAGGGATGAATAGCTGAAATGAAGCCCTTAAAAGTGATGTAAACCAGTACACTGTGATGGTGATAGTATCAGCTGACATAGAAAACCTCTGTTTTCACTCGGAGCTCAAATCTCATAAATTATTTTGTTACAACTGTTTTGTATCTGATTCACCTAAAAGGAAGGAGGGAGGAGTTATCTGTTTCTTGTGTGTATTTGTGGCTGTAGAAACATGGAATACCCTGAGTTGGGACTCATGATAATTTTTGAATCCAACTCATGATTCCAGTGTTGTGCAAACGCTCCAGGAGTGGGGTCATGACCACATGGGGAGCTTGTTCCTGTGCTTGACCACCCTCCTAGCGAAGAACTTGTTCCTATTATCTAATATGATGAAATACCATGGTAAAGCAGGTGGCAGCCTCAGTGATCCAATTAGGTAATATACATTTATCTGAATTACTCTTAGATGTCTGGAACAGCAAATGCAAGCATTGCACAGGTTATTCAGAAAAGACAGCCTACAATCATTCCCAAAACTTGGCCCTTGGCCTTGGTACAGTTGACAAACTTGGCAATAGAACATGATTTCTGTGGTAAGAACACTGGAGAAAGGAAGCAAACACAAAGGTGAATCAGCTCGTCCTCTCTTATAGAAGGCAATCCCCTCAAAAACACTTAAACAGATCCAGGAGATCAGAACTCATAAGCACAGGCCAGAAAGATATGGGGGAATACACAAGTTAATGATAAGGCAAGATGTAGCTTTCCTTTTTTAAAGGGAGAGGAGGGAAAACTTAGTTTTTCTCAAAGGCCTGCTTGGTAGATAGAATGAAGCATTCCAAGGAGGACAGTATTGAAGAAAGCCCTGAATGAAAAGCTTAAAATTCAGAGCCAGAAGTTAAAGCCCTCTTCACCCCAATTAGCCTTATATATTTTCATTTCATTTCACATATTTCTCATATATTATGTAGTTATCATAAGGGTTAGTTTTCCCATTTTTTTTGATTGTTTTCTTTTAAATCAAATAGTATCCTGGAGAAAAATTCCAGGTCTATCATGGAATGGAAATAGCATAATATCTTGGAATATTTTCTCTATCTTCAGTCCTATTTCCAAACTTCTAGTTGCAGAGTTGTGCTTACATCAATTTATGAAAACTGTACACGTGACAAATTATTTTATATTTTTATCAAGTATCTTAATATGATTATAAACATATTATTTTCCATAAAATAATAAAAATATTGGGTGACATGTTGAATCTATCCTGTTACATTAACTTAGGTTAAGTTTTGACCTCAGACTTTCCTATTGCCCATGTTTTGTATCTGTTGCTTTGACTTCACAACGAGCTAGTTTGCTCATCTGGCAGGGAAAATCTCATGACATAAGTTGATATCGCAAGTCGTCCTTTCGCAAACACAAATTCTTCAGATCTTCTTGTGTGCGTGGGTGATGATGTGGTTCTCCAAACAGTGTACAATTTTTCTTCCTGAAAAAAAGGAAGAAAAAGTTTTAACATGTTGCAGAAACACCGTGTGGTTTTGAGCCATTTGGCAGCATAATTTATTGAAGTGTAAATTAAAGCAGAGTTGCAGTAGTAGCTCGGGTGCTCTGATCTAGGTACATGAATATGTTAGACAAACAGCTAAATTATTTTGCACCTGATAGATTGCTTATACAGTGGAATGCACAGCTCCATGATCAGCTCATTTTCACTTTCTCTGACACTTTCTGGATTATGTGAAAGAAAAACTGTTCCCATTTACTGAAGCAGATTCAATAAGACAAAACAATTTAATCTTTCTTACTGATTTATTCTGTGGAATTTCAAATTTATATTTCCATTCAAATATTTAGAGTCAAACTCGAATCTCAATTGAAGTTCTCTTCAGCTGCAGAAGCTAAATGCCTAATACAGATACCCTAAAAAGACCATCCAATGATAAATAAAGAGCAGATTCCTAACTTCCAATCTGCCAAATTATTGACTATCTCATTTTCTCACTAGTAGCTCCAGAATATTAGGAATATTTGCCTCAGCCATAGAGATTTAACTTGCTAAAATATCACAAATATGTGATAATATATTTTCTGGTACCAAAAGGTAAAAGATGTGTAATAATAAAAATCTGAGAGGTAACTTCTCCCAGCCTATGGAGTCAAAATTTGTACAAAACCTCTGTCTCAATGCTTTTTCATTAATTTTCTCAACAGTAGAGATTTATTTTAAATAAGTTTAATCCTCAACCATAGCATTTTGAACGTATGCATTTTTGAATTATTAAATGAGTATCCTAAAACTAATTTTGAATAAGACTTGATAATAACAGGTAAAATCCCCTTAAAAATCCAGGTGCAATTAATCATTGTTCTGATAGAGTAGTCAATGCTTTATGATCTTTAGATATTTTACAGTAAGGTAAGATGATCTCTACCATGATTTTATGGAGATATATCATCCTCATTTACAAAGAATGTATGTAGTACTTTTTCACCTGATTCAACTAAACCAGCTGAGTGATCGTGAAATTTAGGTTAATGAGGTTATAAATGATTTTGTACTGACATATGGTTTCTGTGGACTTGTGAAACTTGGTGTAGTGTCAGCATTTCTTGTGATTAAAAGGAGTTTCTCTAAACGAAGACAAACTAGTCTTTGCACAAACAAATCACAACCATTGTTTTTTTTAGCTCCTTTCTAATTGAAGGTATCTCAGGGTTTTTTTACCAAAAAAGAGATTCGCAGTAGCCTTTTGTAAAAGCAACCAGGAACACAATAGGAAAGAGCAAAGTGATTATTAGCCAGAACATCTGCTTTGTTGTTACTAAGAGGCATAAGAGTATTCTCTTCACCTATAATATGAGTTTGTACTGACAGATGCCTGTCCAAATTTTAAATGGTTGTAACATTTCATATTCCCTGTAACCCTTCAGTTTGTTTCAAAGTTTACTTTTGTAAAGTTTACTTATGTTATTTCCTCTGTCTAATTAAAAATCTGGTCAAATAACTTGTTATTCAGAAGATCATAAAGAACTTTCTGTTTAGGGTGTTATTAGGAGAACTTGTAAGTATATGTATAACTTTATTCACACAGCTAGTAGAAATTATTTGCTACAAGGGACTTTAATTCGTTCAAGGCAGTTTTCCAGTCTGCTCTGAAACAGCATTTAGTACACCTGCGGAATTCCATGCTCATGGAATTTTTTTTGTTTCAATCAACTGATTCACCTAGGAGATAGAAAGACAATTGGGTTTATTTATTTTTATTTTTTTTTAATATTCTCTTCCATAATTCTTGTGCTGTCTACTCTTTTTTTTCAAATCCTAGCTTATGTTTAAAGCAATCAACCACTACCTCCTGTGTAAAAGGAAGTCATGTTATCATTACACTGATCACACCCTTCCACTTTTGGAAGACAAACTGGATCTTCTTGCAGTCCTCAGGAGTGTTTCCAAACATGTCCACAGGAAGGATACAGTAATACATTTTGGGTTAGCTACTCACAGAGGCCACCCTTGCAGCACCCCCACTACAAACACCTTGTCACCTACATCCTGTGCTAGCATCTTAAATAACAATTCCTCAAAAGAACGTATGCATGTATAAAGTATCTTCTAAAACTCTTCCCTAAGGCTGTAAAGGAATCTGTGTTTCTCCTGCTTTCCAGATGACTACATCAGCCTGAGGGGAAATGAATGTTCTACTTTCAGATATATTTTTAGTGTCTTGCACTTCCAACATGCAACCAATCTTTCAAAGTTTATTTTTAGTAGACGGTTTATTTCTAGGAGTCCTGAATTCAAGACAGTAGCAAAGTGATTAATTTTGTCTAGTATTTAAGACAAATTCCTGTCAATGGTGTTTCCAGTTATTTAGTGATAGACAAGATTTAATATCTAGGGTTCACACCTTGGTAACTGTACTAATGGTAGCACAACTTTAAAGTGCTTCTCTCAGAAGTGGTTGAAGAGAAAAGTAAAACAAATAGAAATATCTCTACAGGCTACAGTTCATGGATTGCTCTGGCCGTGCAGAAACTTGGGTGGTAAGGGAAATCAGACTTTTTGGGATTAGCACCTTCCTGCTCAATTTTTAGTCAGCAGCTCTTTGAAGGAAATCCAAGTTATTTTAATTAATTCCTTGGAACTGCTGCAACTTGCACAAAAGATTTTGATTTCTGGTTTATTTCTCGTTCTCTTCTAAGGCCAAAAGTAATATTCTGAAAGGGCCGTGCCATTTATTTTATTTTAAGAAACCGTACTAGTGCTCATCATGCTTACAATTTTCTTTCATTTAATATGGACATATTGAGAATGTGCTGCTTAGCCAGACCACTCTTCCATCTAGCAGAGTATTCCATGTCCAGGGATTCACTTGCCCTCACACTCTGCCAGCATTGACTACTGTTGTGTTATTGGATATTTGAGGGACTATCACTGGCTGATCCTTTTTGTATGCCCGTTGTCCAATAATCTAATTCGTATGTTAACCCGCTGACAGCGCCTGTGTCCATATGTCTCTGTGTCTACAAATACTACCACCCACGACGTAAAGAAACAGCTTTTATCTCTTCTCATCTGATCCTCTACTGCTTTTATCAAGGACACACTAGATCTTGTATGCAAGCACCAGCTGTGCATAAAATGCCTCTTGTCATCGAGATTTTATAAACATTGGTCAGCGTTTTCTCTCCAAACACAGGAGGCCCAGCCATACTAGTCTTGTACAGCAGCTGCTCCATGCCTTTGATGTCCTTCTCTAATGCCAGCACACTCTTCCAGAAATACAAAATCCAGGGCCACATGCAGTGTTCACGTGTGGATTCAATGTATTTTTATGTGGTAACAGAACAAAAATCTTTGTGGTTTCTCAGTACCTATCATGTTGATGTACAACATGTCATTGGCTTCTTAGCCGAATGCTGAACACTAAGCTGGTGATTTCCAAGAACTTTAAAAAGTGGTTAAAAAAATCTCTCCTGAATTGTAACAGCTAGTTCTGAGGTCAGCATCGCAGAGGTGTGGCTCAGTTTATTTTTCCCTATTGAAGCTGATGTACCACCTTTTTTTCTGCTTATTGGGTTTTGTAAGTTTATTCATCATTTCAGTGGCATCTGATAATCCATTCACAAATACTGAGATTTGTACAGGGGGACAATCACTTCCCTGGTCCTGCTGATATAGGTCAGGATGTTATTGGCTTTCTTGGCCGCCTGGGCACACACTGGCTCACATTCAGCTGCTATTGACCAGCACCCCCAGGTACTTTTCCATGGCAGAATTTTTCATTGACTTTCTCTTCCAGGTCATTGATTGGACAGTGAATAAGACTAGTCCCAGGACCAACCTCTGCTGGACACCACAGCTGACTCTTCTCCATTCTGGAAAATGGCCACTAACTCTGTCTATTGCATTTTAGCCTTTAACCATCTTCTTTAACTGGCTCTCCAAAAGAGCCTTTCTGCCAGTCCCATAAGTCTTAGTTTCTTTAAAAATCTTTGGTATGGTACCTTGTTTAAGAGTTTTATAATTATTATTCTATGTTCCTCAGTATATTAGAAATTGAATTTAGATTGGTTTGATATAGATTTTTTTTCCTATTTGCTATCATCAATATGCTTAATAATCCTACCAGAACATAAGTTGTTTTCATATCTGATAACCATAATTTTTCAATATGAGACCAACCATTTGAGAGTAAAGAGAAAATCCTCTCTCCCCTCCCCTCCCCTTTCTTTCCTTCCCCTCCCTTCGCCTCCCCTTTTAAAATAACCATAAAAGAAAAAGGGGACAGAGTTACAGTACTGATACAAGTTGGAGTAATAGTTTAGATTCTTTCTTGAGAATTAATTTGCAAAAGAAGATAGTAATAATATCTTCAAGTAATAATTACTATTATTAATAGTAATTATGCACTGCAGAACTACATTTTGGTTTTTATCTGGGAAAAATAAATGAAGATTTTTTTCAACATTCAGATCAGCTGAAAAAAATAAATGTTGATGGGAAATGGTAAAAGAGACAGCTTGCATTCTGAAAGTCAAATATATCAAGGAACCATCTTTTTCTTTGACTCCAAATGTCCATATACATGCTTTGTTTCTTTTTTTCATAGTCCTTTGAATGATAAAACAACACTAGAGTGAACATAAATGCTTCAGATAGCAATAAAGTTAGTATTTTCTTATCTGAATCATTTTCAATCACACACTGCTATCGTACCAGTTCCTAAATATGCTTGACTTTATCTGTTTTCCATGTCTACTCCGCTCAAGTTTAGATTTTTGACTTGATGGGGTTTTGAATCCTATTATTAACCTTTCCCTGTTGGTTATTTATTCTGTTCCTTCCAGACGATGTAGCATGTGAGGAACAGAGAGAGTCAGAGGCTTGAATTCTTGCAAAGATTCATGTTCTTCACATTAGAGTCAGTACAGGGCTGCTCTCTCTGTGACCTTTCTTCCTCTATTACAGTTTGTTCTGCTTCTCAGTAAGGTAGCAAGACACCATTGCAATGGGACATGTTTACATTGCCTTTGATTTTATAGCCTGTCATTCACATATGCAAAGCTTTGTGAACTTCAGTTTCCAAATCTTCATGTCTCTAACAATCTGCTCTGTTACATCTGTGCTTGCTCAGTAGTTATGAATTAAGGCATGCTGCCCTGGAGGGATTTGGTCAGAGATATGATGTTTTAATATTCCCCCTACATACAATTCTTTCTCAGTCTTACCACTATTTCCATTGTAATACACCCCAAGGTCAGTTTGATTTGCCTTGAAAGACAACAGTATAAACTTTAGCAATTCAAGCTAAACCTTCTAATAGTTATGCAGGAAATTTTGAAATATTTACTGGAAAACAGTGGAGAAGAAACATGCCCTTAAAGACACAGCACCAAAAGAAAAATCAGTAGGTTGGTAGAGATGTTTTGAAAAAAACCTGAAACACACTATTTGTTTTCTGTGCTGGTGATACCATAACAGCAATTAGAGAACAATGAGAAGAAAGGAGAAAGCAAGCCTGAAAGAAAATCTTTTAAACATTTTATTCCAAATGAGTAGATACTAGAAAGCCTTAAGAGTTGTACAAAGAAGGCATACAAATAAAAAAACCCAAAACATTTATTTAACCACCCTTATAAAAACGCATCATAATTCAAAATATAAGTGACTGGGGAAATATCAAGGCTCTACTTTCTGTTTATATGAGTGTTAATCATAACTGTAGGCATTATTACTGTAATTGCTGACTGCCGTGTACAAAGTCTTTTTTTTCCCCCTAGCTTCCCCACATCAGCAGAATGGAAAGATTTACTATACCTTGGTAGGCTGCCTAATGTTTTCTGTGGCAAGTACTGCAGGAAGGGAAAAAAGACACACAGAAAAAAACTCCCCAAAACCCCGCAAAGCCCAAACCAGTCATCTTTGATAGGAGTTGTGGAGTTAAGATGAGTTATCATGCTGTTAGTTTCTAAGTAGTACATCATCATGACTCAACACCTTAGCAAAGCTATCAAAAAACCCTGGGATAAAATGGTATACACAGATGGCACACTCCAAATCAGTTTACTGGGTTTCCGATGGGCTGTTTTTTAGTACTTCATTGTCATTGGAGATGCAAATGTATTCTTACTTTCTCACAACAAAGTTTGGAGGTTTTTTTCCAAAGGTAATGGAAGCAAAATAAAGAATTAGCAAGTTAGGTGTTATGTCAATTTAGTCTTACATAGGCAGGACTTCATGTAATTCTTCCTATAGTAAATAAACACTTAATTGAAATAATGACTACACCATTAGCAATTATCTGCAAGAGTTTTACAGGACAAAAGGAGGGTCGCAGAAGAGTGAAGATGGGAAAAGATCAATTACTACCTTAGAAAAGAAGAGAGGCCACAGTGATTTACAGGCCTGTAAGCCACATTTTGCTAACAAAGGTTCCAAAGCAAACTGAGAAAGATTCAGTTTGTAAACACCTTGAGGGGAGTAAATTCAAGTTGATAAGAAACAGCCATGGCTGTTAGCCACAACAGAACTGGCTCAGTGAACGGCAAAGGCAGAAGATACAATAGTTTTAATTTAACAAGTACTGCTGAATTCTTCAAATATTCAGGATGTTGTTGTAAAGCTAGTGATCAATTCCCCCCAGAGGCAGGAAAGGAAGAATGATCAAGCTCATTTGATCACCACATATCTGTGTTCAGGTGGATAGCAGGGTAGTAGTTTCCACATACAAAGATGGAGTTTTCACATGCTTAACAAGGGCTATAGAAATTTTCAAGAATTGATAGACAGAGGGCTTTCAGAAACAGTAGTAGTAGTCAGTCCTGCAATATAATTAGGAAGTAGGCTGTGTGACTCATGCTTTCACACCCTTATATCTCTGCCTCCAGAAGAAATATTTTTTGCTTTGTCAGGCCCTACTAATTTGCAATCAAATCACCTCAGTTTTAAATTGGTGGATGAGGAAAAAAAAAAAATCATTGATAAATACATGTTAGAGCAAATATTTACTTGTGAGAAGAAAGAAAAAATAAAACTTTCATATATGCTGTGTTTACGTTCCCATGTAGCATTTTTTTAAGAGTAATCAATTTGTTCTGCAATTCAAACAACAGTAGATGGAATCCTGTTGTTTTGGTGAAAAAACTAGAAATCTGTGAGAGCTAAAGTGTTAAACATATGAAGCTCATGGCTCTGTTTGAGAGCTTCACTTTGAAGGATATTTACATGCGATATCACCTGTTATGTTGTTCCTGTAACATTTCTGCCTGTCTCCCCCAAATATTTAATGTATTGACTGATCCGTCTCTCAGAGAGTGATAATGGGACAACCTAGAATGGGAGGACAAGTTCTTTTCAGAGCTTCCTGCCAATGAACAGGAACAGCAGATGTTAACTCCTCATTCATCTGCTTTGTTTCAGCTGAAAAAAAATAATTAATACCAAGATGGATGGACTCAATGATCTTAAAGGTCTTTTCCAACCTAAATTATTCTATGAATTTTTTTCCACCTTTAATTGAGAATAAAGGAGTATAATGTTGAATGCACCCAGAATGCAAAGTTATTACAGAAGGAAAAAGCAAAGAGACAGAGGGGTATAAAAAGTATCTAAAATAGATGTGAATGCAGCACAATAAATAATGGAGTTTCAATCACATACAAATCATTGTGAGTCTCAAATGAGCAAAGGGTATATTATATTTTGTGGATCTGTCTCTGCAGCCTTTTGTAGATGCGTGCTATTTGCACATCATGTTAGCAGCATTAACATCATCATGTCCATGTGCAGTCTGGCCTAAAGCATTTTGTAGGATATTCTGATCATGAAATGTATCCCTCAGAGTGACACACACCTTTCTTGAGCTTTCTCCCCCTACGGAAAACTAAGGTGTCCATGTTGCTGATCTCATCTGTTTGCGAAACACGGGGTTTATAGAAAAAGTGGAAGAAATTTATAGGGTTTGGAGTCAATGATCAAGTCACAGAATTGAAAGCAAAAAGTTACAAGTAAAACCAACATCGTTAACATCGTGCTTGTTAGTTATACCTGGACTCCAGTTGATTAATCTGCATCCCAAGTACAAAAAGAAAAATCTAGGGTATCAGGGTTAGCTCCATCAGAAATACTGAAGCAACATGTACCCTTCAAGGCAACAGTCACAACCTAAACGAAAGCTGGAAGGCCTGTCTGCCTAGTTATGCATGGCCTGTAACAATCTGGGATTCCTACAGCTCTAGAGAAACTACTTGAGTTTCTTGTTTCTTGTTCTTTGGTTTTATCTTAAGCTTTCAGAATCTATAACTTCATTTTCACATATAGCAACCCTGCTAGAGACTCAGTTGCAGGTACCTTTTTCAGGCTCTTTTTTTTTACCTTTTGCAACATCTGATGCAGTTTTAATGGCTAAGATTTCCATTTTCCTCGGATTTAAAAGGCATGGTTGTAAAGATAGGACCATTATTCCCTAAGGGACTCAGCTGCTCAGGTGTTATTATGCCTCTCCTACCCATACTAGAGTTCACATATATGAAACCCTTTTGCAATTGCCCTGATGGCTGTCGCTCTACTACTTCTCCCTTTAGCCTGGAATATCCATTTCTCACTCTGCAGACTTAAGCATCAGCTGCTATTTTATTCATTATGCATCAGGCACGCTTATTCCATTACTTCAAAAAACTGTGGTGAGTTACCAGCTGTCAGTGGAGAGTGGTAGTGATGTGTCTATTAGCACATTGTCTTGCTTGGACCTGACTGTGGGAGCAACTCATTTCTTCAGCATGTCCTTATAGACAGGTCTTCCCCAGGTGGTCATCTCTAGGCTCTTGAATTGTGTTTGCTACGATTGAATTTTTATTAAGTAGACATCATTACAATTAGAATAACTATTCAAGTCACTCTTCAGCAAAAGCCTGTCAGCAGAATCAAGCTTATAACTAATTGGCCACTGGAGAACATTAGTGTTGTATGAAATTATTGTTTGAAAAACAATGTTTTCTTTGTATGTTGAGAAGCAGACACGGCAGATTGAGGTTAGTACAAATTTTGCCTGATCTATAAGCAATTATGTTGGATATAATGGATAAATGAAAAGAAAAAGTTCTCAAATTATAAGATATAACATTAAAAAAGCGTAAAAAAGGAAAATACAGAAACATAAAAAGACAGATGCAGAAAGAGGAAATGAAAATTTTATTGTATTGATTCCAGCTGGCTGTTATAACACCTGCTAATAGGTGTGGAAAAGTTTTTTTATAATACACTGAAATAGATTTTTTAAATATAAAAAAAGAATTTTATGCGACATATCACCTACTTGTACAGCTCCAATGAGAAAAAATACAGTTTTAATATTTAGAATGGATTTTATACTTCTATTTTTGGCATTTTGATGCTCAGAGTTCTGATTTTTAACTTTCTGTGTATTTTTTACTTTGTAGTTTATTGTACCACTGTTATTTTTATTGGATTTTGTTTACTTCATTAATAAAGGTCACATTCTAAGGCAGTATTTCAATTAAAATGTGTCCCAACAGTAGAATCTATCATAGAAATGATTGATTTGCCACAAGTCACGGAAATTTCTGCTTTCTTAGTATTACAGTTGGCACTGGAGAATATATTATTTTTGTAGGCATCAGCTAGTTATGTACCTTAATACACATGGCTTAACTCCTTTATAAAGTAAAAAGTAGCTACTCTAAAGAGTATATTGCATTTTATGAGAGAAAACTAACATAATTTAGTAATTATATAGCCTTTAATTTTAAAAATAGCAATTTAAGGAACCTCTCTGAACTGTTCAAAATACTAAAAAATTCATGTTAATCTCATTGCTTTTAAAGTGTTCTTGAACTTGTAAATGTTCTTAAAACACTGAGAATGGGAAATACCCGAAACAGCAGGCATGATGTTGTTCCTCGATATTCCGAAACATTTTGTTTTCTGACATTGCAGTAACTGTGTTTATTAAGTAATTGCATCATTAACTGTTACTTATCAATTTCTGATACGTGGTACCATATTAACTAAGCAACTCAGAGTGCCTAATGCACTCCAATTTCCCTCAAAATACTGTTGTGATGTAAAAATAATTATATCCCTTTTAAGAACAGAGCAGTAGGAACCAATTTTGTGCCTGGGATATTTTGTGGTGAGTCTCTGGATCCAGGTCTGCTGGATCATGGCTAAACCATGACACAGAATACACCAGAACACCCAGTAAACCCCCACTTGAAATTTGCTTGTGTGTAAACCAGGTTGCAGAAGGGAGATAATGTGCTCATCTATGTGGTCCTAGAAAGATGTGGAAAAACAGCTGCTAAGCATCTGTTGGCCTTTCCTTGCATCAAGGGCTTAGCAGAGGAGATAAGGACTACACAGGTGATATATATATTTAAAGCACATATATCACCTTAGAGCCAAAACTCTCTTGAAAACCTTTACCTGCTTCAAAGCACTCTTCTTAGACAACGTATAACTAAGTTGAAAACTCATTGTCCTACTCTTTTCCTTCCGGTCTTTCTGTGGCAGGTCTAGACTCCTTAGCCTAAAGGTCAGCCCTAACCCCAGCAAGGAGGTTTCTTTTTCTGAAGCCCTAAAAACCTAAAGGCACTCTCAGATCGCTGCTGGCATTTAGATGCAGTGTCAGACTCTTAGAAGAAGGGGTATGAATGTTGTGGTGCTTTCTTTTATGCAGTATCATGTGACTAAAGTCATATAGTTCAGGCAAGAGCATTTTCGTTGTGCAGAAATTGCTGTATCCTGGAAACCTGCACACAGCTTGTGTGAGTTTCTGTCTCATTTAGCAGCTACCTGCCAAATCACCGCATTCAATAGCTAAAATTTGTCCTCAGTTACGGTTCTTCTCTTTCATAAACAGCTTAAATTTTCTTTTTCCCATGTCCTTTTTAGCATAATTACCATAAGATTTGTTCTGCTACTGATAAATGAGCAAGAAAATGTGGGTGGATTTTTCTTCTAGAGTAGGAGGATGTTTCTAAATGTCTGCTGGTAGTGCGTAAAGTTGAAAACACTGATCATTTTGTCTTTCCTTTTTTTGAAAGAATAGCAGTTAAAATAGTTTTGTGTCTCAGCACAGTTTCTGTTCTAAGGGAGTATTCATTCTTCAAGTGTAATATAAAAGTATAAAATATTTATAAATATAATAAAATACATTATAAAATTTTTATTATATGTTGGTTGACGATGATTATTATCATGTTGCAGAAGAACCCAGTATCCCAAGTTGTGGTATCTTTGTGAGACAGCAGAACTGCCACTCCTTAATCAGTAAGACTGTAGTGTTTTGTACCTTCTTTCCAACACCATTTCATAAATTTTGATGAGCATGTTGTCATCATTGCTAGCTGGGGATGGCTTGTGTCTTTGTCTATATGATAGGTATAGAAATAAAATAGAGTGTGACAACAGCAAAGACAGCAACAGAACTGCTTGGATTTCAAAATAAGTTTTCATTCCTGTCAGAACCAGTGAATGACAAAAGAATACAGGCATAAAAATATGTTTCCTCCATGTATCTTTAGGATCTTAAATATCTTCATCATGTTTTCTACAACAGAAATTATTTCAAACTGGTGTTGATATTCTTTCCCACGCCTACTTTTAATGTGGGAATATTTTAAAGACTACTTTTACTGTACTCCAAAGAAAGTGTCAGCTTTGTCTAGAAGAAAGTAAAGAAATCTCAGAATTCAGAACTTTTGCATTAATGACTCATTGAGTAGTTCAGTGAACAAATGACTTCTGTATGTGCCCAATCAAGAAGTCAATGAGTTTGTAGGATTAGATTGAGCTCTTAACCTCAATTCAATTTTTTTTTCCCCCAAAATTTGAGGGAAAATTTGCTTCACTGCGCTGCTGATGGAATTAATTAAGAGTCTATAATTTGTCAAGGACAAATTATAGTCGTTGCAAGGAAATCAGTTTTCAAAACTTTTGCCTTCACCTGAAAGTGAAACTTGATGAGAAATCCGATCTCCCATTGCCTTTTAATCTCACTGTAGGTAAAGACTTGCCATTAATCCTGAGAGATCAACTGTTTCTACTATGGAATATTGTAACTGAATCAGTGAAACACCTTTGGAAACACTACAAAATTAAGAAAGACTCACAGAAAAACAGACTTAATGTTGCAAAAGACAATACAGTCAGTATTAAGTCAAAGGATGGAAATCCATATGAAACATAAAAGCTAAAATGCACAGTGATGAAAGGCACATCATAATTGTAGACCTTATGCAGAAATGTATGAATTTTTTTTCAACATATGCAGATAACGTGATATACCATGTGAGAAATAACAGTGAAATAAAATTATTTAATCTTTCTGAATTTTTAAATATGATACTGAAGAATCACAATGAAAGTATGTAACATTAAAAAGGGATATATCTATAACAACTTGTTAGTCAAAGGCCAATGTTTAAAACAACAATAACCAGATCTTGTATTTTGGGTATCCAGTACAAAACACTTTTAAACAGTCTGATCTCCTTGTTTTGCAATGATTTATGATGATACTTTTAAGAAAGCTCTGTTTGAGACATTGAAATATTCAGGTTGGAAAAAAAAAAATCAACTGGATAGAATCTGAGAATTTTAGCTTAGTATTCCCACAAAGTTAGTGATTAGCAGAAAGAATTAATTAATTAATTAATTAATCAGTCCAGAATAACAAGATTAACACTGAGAGACTATATTGTATCTTTCACAAATTGTCAACAATTTATACAATTTTTTTTTCTATTGTAGGTTTTATAGAGGTTTGCCAGTGAAATTTCTGTTGCACTTGACTACTTCTCATGCAGTTTTTTTTTGTTGCACCATCTGAATAACTAGGTTTTAAAGTATCAGACTACTTTAGATGAAAGTCAGATGACCAAACTTCAAACTCAAGGTTAGTCTTGATTGTACTGTGATGACATCACAAAAAGCTGATGTAAATGAAGTCAGAAACTTTCATTTGCCTACAGAGCTCTGAGTGTGAATGACAAATCACAGATGAAGGCATCCTTGGAGCTTTGTTCTCTAATCATTATCATCCACTGACGAATTCCTGTTTGTAATAGTACAAAGCTATGCTGAAGGTCAACAGGCAGTGCCAAGAAAACTTTGGAATTGATTTTGATAAATGTTAATGTTGCTAGATATCCTTCATACATATATTCCTCTCTAAAACTCCGCTGTGGGACCAGTTACAGTGATAAAAATCCATCTCAAGCGTAGTGTATGATTATCTTGCATTTTCTATAGACTTTGCTGAGAAGAGCTTATTCTTTGCCCTTGCTTAGAATTGCCGTTCTCAGTCAGGCGGAGATTTCTTCATTGTATTTTGTTCATGTGATATTTCTTATAGTGTGTTTACTTTTTTTTATTATTATTTCATGTAAGAATTCTGATTCTCTTTGAGGTTATTCTTTGTAATTCTGATATAACCTTCAAAGAGGACACATAGCTGAGGCAGCATCTAT
This sequence comes from Oxyruncus cristatus, assembly GCA_013399855.1. Lineage (NCBI taxonomy): Eukaryota > Metazoa > Chordata > Aves > Passeriformes > Cotingidae > Oxyruncus > Oxyruncus cristatus. Next base: position 50,804 of record VXAY01001848.1, read on the forward strand.
GGCAGTGGCTTGTTGAAAGCTTGCTGAATAGAGATTGTTATCACACTAGTTTCCTTCATAAAATCTGATAACACTATAACTTCAGAATTACAGTATATTAATCACCAGAAGCATTTATATTCAGCGTGTCTTCTGTGTGTATTGTCATAAATATGTTAGGGATGTTAAAATAAAGCTGATGGCTAAAAATGTTAAAGGTACTCTTCTTTTTTTGTTCTACCCCACAGAGAGTAACTTTCTAATATGTATAGTTTTAGGTCTTATGAAAAGTAAAGGGGTTTTGAGATACTTGAGAAAGAAGAATTACCTTTTACAGTACATTTTATCTTATCACAGATCACAAAAAACCTGTATAGTTCCCAATTTCAGATAACTTGAGTCCCATATATATTACTGGAACTTTTGAAAAGTTACTTACGATAAGGTATAGGATTCTTAATCTTATAGATATAGAGTTTCATTGCAAGATAGTGAAATGTAATATAAATTCTAAAATTTTGTAATATGTTGCAGGTTTATTCCTTAAAGTAGAAGTACTTAGAGGAGCTAATGCCTGTTGTGTTCTCTATATATTTCACAGAATATTTGGATATATAAGTATCTAAGTAAAGCTGGCATAATGGTTGCATGGCAGTCATAACAAGGTCTTTTATGGCACGAATGCATAAAAAACAATTCTTAAAAATGAAAACTCATTCTATCATCCACACATGTTGTTGTTATCCACAAGATGCTACTGGAAAAAAAGTTTGCAGTTGAATTACTTCCTTTCTATACATAATGCAACTATTTCAATAGTGGACAACTGAAGTAGAAAGCAAAAAATAACAAAGTTTATTCAGGCGGTGTAATATCAGGCTTTTAGGCTGACAGAAGAAAAATTAATACTGGTTGAGACATCCACTGTAGATTTTTAATGTATTATAAACATATTCTCCATCTGTTGGATTTTTATATTGGTTAAGTTGTTGCAAAGAAACCCTTATTTTCTTTGAATTACGTGTTAAGAGATACTGTTATTGGCACGGAAAAAGGTTTTTAGCTGAAAAATGGGTATCTTATATCCTAAATTATACTTTCTTCTAAAGTATCCCCTCTTAATCAAATGGAATTACTAAGAAAATAATCATCAAGTCATGACAACAGATATTTGTGTGTATCCTGAACTTTTCTTCATGACCAGATAACTGCTGATTTCCAGACTTTGAAAGAAAGGGTGAATCACTGTTTTAGAATCAGTTGAAATGGACTGAAATAGCCATCAGTAAGAAGAGTAAACTCATTTAAAATTCATAAATGACTACATGTCATTGAACATTTTCTTCAGCACTTTGCTCCTTTTTGGACTTCACTGAATACTGTTGAAGAAATCATTGGTTTCCTTATCAAATCAACAGAAAGCTCCCTATTGATTTAGATGAGTATTAGATCATGTGGAAGCTTGTGTTTGTATTTCCCTGTCTTTCTGAAGACAGATTAAAAAAACCCCTGTCTGTCCTCAGGCTTTCCAATTCACAGGTATGGTCTGGATTTTAAAGTGTGGTTCAGGAGAAATATTTCTGTTATTCTCAGTATCCATTGAATTCTGGCATTTGTTGTCCATTAGCTATTTAACTCTTCTGTCATTTTGCCAGTTGAGATGAAACAGAGTTTTAAAAGAAAAGGATACTTAAGACAATCTAATTTTTTCAGTCAGCTTCAACAAGTAATGTTTCCTTCTGCTTTCTTTTGATTCCCTTTAATAATAGAATTTCCAAATATATTTAATTACATCAGTCTTAGAAAGACTCGTCTAAGCACAGAAACCATAAAAGTAAAATCAAGAGTCCAAATATTTTCACTGCCTATTGGTAATTACAGTAAATATTTAGATATTTGAGAAAAGAGTTATGATAATCTTCATTTTCTTTATACCAACCATGTCAGCTTCCAGTTTGTGAAACATTACGTCATTATCTCACTGCTTATAAAATTATTCTAGGGGTAACCTGTATAGCATTGAACACAACTTTTATATGGTCCAATCACATATAAAAATGTCTTGAAACAAAGAATACTTTCATAGCACATTACATAATAGACTAGGTGTGAAATTAGTTTTATGGTACATGGAGACCCTGAAGGTTGTTAGCCCTTTATTATGTACAGCTTCTTTTATACGGCTACATTGATTTTTTCATAGATAATAAACTACACTTCCATGAATGTATTAATCCTATAGTATATAGACAAATTCCTAAATATCTCCTCAGCTATTTTCACACTGTTATATTCATAATTAGACAGAAATTTGCATAATCTACCTTATTAAAAAATGTTAAAATGACAAGAAAAAGATGAAAATTTGGTTTTGTTGAAGTTTTACATTTGTGTCAGTTCTGTGGTTAGAGTTTCTCAATATCTCTCTGGTATATCATTTTAGTTATACTGAAAATATTAAGGATTAGGGAGAGTTTTTAAATCTCATTCTATTGTTGCGGAGTTTTTCTAATGTTGCCATGGACCTCACCAGTGCTGTTGAAAAGCTTTTGAATATATCTTTGCGGAATTCTCAATCCCAAGAGAAATGCTATTGCTGTCTATGTTGTTCTGTAAAGCTGAATTTCGGTCGTAGGCACACATAAAAAGCCACCTATGCACTGTTTTAAGTTGTTTAATCTGGGCATTCTTGTATAACATTGTTTCAGAGAAAATTATTTAACCTGAATATTCAGATAATGTAGCATAAAAACCTGGAAAAGCTCAAAACAAGCAGAACATTCCTCTCCAGACAAAGACCAAATTTGCTAAAAGATAAGAATTCTTTTTTTTTTTTTTTTTTTTTTTTTTTCGGGAAGTGTCTATTTTCTAGGACAAAAAAATTTCCTGGAAACACACTAATTTTTATCTAAGTTTTTTAGCTGTAGAAGTATAAACCTGTAACACATCTAATAGTTCAGTAATTGGAAATGAATCAGTTGTGTAGGAGATAAAAGTGGGTTTTTTTCTTCACCTGATTCACATCTAGATATGAAACCACTGCTCATCCTGACATCCTCTGCCGTTTCTTTTTTTCACCTCTCCTACTTCTGATGTTACACCAGCAGAAAGGCTGCCTGGTCACAAGTTAGACCCTGTAATGGAGTGGATTCAGGTTGTTTATATATGCATAAGCAATGTATATATATATGTATTTATATGCTGTGTGACTACAGTATTAGTTGTGCTGCCAGGACAGCTCAGAGGGCGAGGTGGGCTGGCAAGGTGAGTGATGCTGCCACTGGCACAGGAGCTGGAGGCAAGGCTTGTCCAGCCACCCCGTCCTTCCAGTCTCAGGATGTTTGAGCATCGCACCATTCTGTGATTGCACTTGAAGTGGTTTGATATTGCTGCAATGTGTACACTTAAAATCTCAAATTCCACAGTAGACAATAATTACTCGTTTATTTCTGTCACGTGTTTTAGCTCCTTGACCTGGATTTATGTCCAGTTTCCAAGAGGTGTCAATGCAAGTTGTTTCTGAGGAGTACGAAAAGCATCTGCACTCAGCATTTTAGAATTTTTCAGTATGGATTGGTAGCTAAGCATTAACTTTGCCTTAGCAGTTGAAAAAATAGGTCACAAATAATAACTATAAACCATAACCATTTCTATTTAGGCCACGTAATGTCCTATTAAGGTGCTGGCTGAGTGGTTTCATGACATCTCTAATCTTTAATTGAAATATTTATTGTTAATTTGGGAGCATCTCTTGCTGTAAGATGCTTCATATTCTTTCTGTACTTTCCCTGTACTGACATAAATCTGATTATAGGAAGGTCCAACAGAAAGTCCTCTGGGGAAGACTGAAACAGTCAAAAGCAACACACTTTTCTACCTAGAACAAAATTGCAAAAGGCAGCACTGTCCAGAAAGCAGGAATAGTTTGAGCTTGTACTCACTCAGTGCATACCTTTTGACAGCCTGTGCCTCAAGGGCTACTATTGAGGCTCCAGGAAAAATTAAATCTGACCCTGACCAGTGGAACTCCTAAGAAAGGAGAGACAGATTTGTCCTCTCTGTCTTGAGAGTGATTTGGAGTTGAGCTGCAATTGTGCTTCTCGGTACAAATTGCGTGAAATTCACCCGAGGGTTGTAAACGTCTCAATTCAAATACCTAAATATTATCTGAATTGAATATCTCTTTTATAAAGCGGCTTTCATGGTGTCTGAGGCAACACAGTAAACTTTGTAAGAGTGATATTTCACATTAACCTTTCATATGCCTTTTCATAAGAGATGTTTTACCATTCAACAGGAGGTGGAGGAGGGACAAGACATGAAAAAACTAGCTTTTTCAGGGATTTCTAGGAGTTTTTTATTACTTTTCTCTTTGTAAGAGTGTTTGCAAGTTGCATAGGATAATTAAAAAAAAAAACAAAAAAACAAACTAAAACAAACAACCCTCTCCCCCAAACACAGGATTTTGTACCTACTTGTAAAATTAGTGAATATAAGTTATCTTCATAGAAGAAAAGTGGGATAAAAAATTATGTTTTGACCAGTGCATTTGGAGCAGCCATAGAATATGCACATAAAGAGATGTGTTCATATAGTTCAAAAGGTCTTAGGACATGGGTAGAAGAGGTAAGGGAGATTATTTTCAGCAGCATACCTGTAGGAGCTGAAGTTGCCTTTTGAAGGCTTAAAATCTCTAGTCAAAAACTTAAGAGGGGGGGAAACTAGAGAGAAAATAAATATTTCTTTCAAAATTTATTCAGAAAAGAAATAAAACAAAATGTTTGCAGGGACGTGAAATTTATTTATGAAATGTCAGGAAAAAGTGACATTTCTTACACAGGTAAGAGCAATTAATTTAGTACTAGCCTGGGAGATTTGGTAAACGTATTAAAAAAATATCATTGTATTTATCCCTTTGAGCAGCTGCACAACTGTGGTGGAATTTGCAGGTTCTGTTCCAGAGATGGTGCAAGATGGGAAGAGAAATCAACGTGGTGATTTTAAAGGAGTGAATGACCACCCAGTGTTTTTTCTGGTGGTTCGCAGTGGAGGTGCCAGTGATGCAGCTGCAGCCCAACTGGAAATCAACATTGCTTACATAGAAGAAAGCAACTTTGCAGGGTATCTGCAGACTTTTCTAACTGCAGTTTTGGGGACAAGGACTTGTCATGATTTCTCTGGGGTAGATTTCTATTGACCTCTATTTTCTTCAGTCTCATTATTTCAGGGCATAACTTTGATCTCCCTGTTTCTGTCTTCACAGCACAAAAGCGTTTGCAGACTCACGCAGTGTAGTTTCTTATCTATGTAGATGTGATCTTCATACGCCTTGATACAAAAAATTTCATGCTGAGGATTGGAAATCCTGTATTTTGTTATTGTGGTAGGAACTTCGCATGTTCAAAAAGATGTTATTTGCAAAAATATATAACTTAGACTACCAATTCCATCTCTCCTGGAATTTTTCCTATGGTCAATGGTATTCCAGTCCAAGCTAGACTAACTGCTTAAGTAATATAAATTGTTTATGCATCAAGGTAAAATAAACGATGGCTGTTATGGATTGAAAAAATGGAAGGAAATTATATTTCTATAGTTGCTCCAAAGTTATTCACCCTCTAATTATTTCAAAACTAATTTTTCTCAAACTAATCTTGAATTGCAAAACTCAAACGGTTCATGTGTGTCATGAGACCGTTGACCATATATTTATGATCCACAGCACATTTTTCATTTCAGCACAAGCTCTATCAGCCCATTAGTAGAAAGACTTTCTGTCCATGCAAAGATAAAGTAAATATTCTCCATGGTGCACAGTTAATACCTTACTTCTGAAAGACTGGAACTACAAAAAAAAGGTAATAGTCCATGCATAGATTGATGATATTTAAAATGGTAATGACTGCATTCATAATCAGTTGTATTTAGTAATTTGTGGTATGAATATTACATATATTGGACTATATAAAATAGTCTTAGTTTTTAAATGGAAGCTTCTCTAAAGAAGTGACAGGAGGCGTTTGACAAGAGTCTGCATTTCTGTTTCTGAGTTTCCCACTGGTTACTGCATGATTTTAGAATGTAAGATGTGAATTTATAAACTTCCACTATAAAGACAAAACACCCATATTTTATGCATTTTCAGAAAATATGCTGTTCTCTGAAGTACTTTTTGAGTTAGATACCCACATACTGTGTTCATTTCTTTGAACTTGTCTATTGCAGTGAGTTTAAAACTAGATTATAAATCATTAATTTTCACATCAAGCAGTCGACACTTTGGATTTCTGAGCATTGAGAAGATTCTTACTTGCCTAAGGATGTCATTTCAGGCAAATATTAGAAGGCAGAGAACCATACCATCTGAAAGAGATTCATAAAAACTTAACTGACAGACTCAAGCTTCACTGCAGAATTCAGCTTTTAACCATCTGGTGAAAAAGTTATAGGTATTTCCAACTGTTGACCTAAGTGATAGAAATTTTCAGTGCATAATTCATTACACTTTAAGTTGCTTTATATAAGGACTTTTTCTCAGCAAATATAGTTCTTTGTCCTGAAAAATTCCAGGCACGGTGGAATGAAAAAAGCATCAGATCTTCTAATTATGTTTTTGATAATTAGACTGATGACTTAATTTTCCCTAGAAGAATGTTCATTGCATTTAACTTTGAATATGTGTTATTCAATACAAAGTACAGCAGTTTTTAGAAGGAGAACATTTAATAAATACAAAATCTAATAATATTTGTATTTCTGTGCATTAAGAATCAGTAAGAATGATATCTCTAAAAGAGCTTGCAATAAATAAATAAGAAACAAAATAACTGAAATTAATAGTCTGCAGATAATACTATCCAACTCCTTTTCATACCGAGACTGCAAAATTAGGAGAAAATTTTGGATACAATATTTTTTTTATACAGTAAAGAGAAAAACATATTTTACACAGAACATTGTAGGACTCCCTGAAAGAGAGTCAAAAAGAACATGAGGCTGATAGAAAACCCTGACAATATAATGTAAACTGTAGGCACTGTGGAGGTCTACAGCTCAGTCTTTTCAGATGTTCAGTGTGATCATCACATAAGTGGAGGTTTGAATAACCTGAACTACTGTGGGGCAACGTATTGTGCTTGTGCCCTCTTTACCTGATGAACAGAGGGGCTGCTAGAAAGCCTAGTTCAGTAATTTAAGCAAAGTATCAGTCTCAGCATTGCTGTTGCAGGTTTAACCAAGCAGTCAGCTTTAGCACAATCACCCGTTGTTAGGCTCTATACATTCCCCTATTTTGAAGAAAGACACCGGGGCTTTCTGGGCTTTTTTCCTTTCTTTGGTGTCATTTGGGTGCAAAAAGCTTATTCAGATGGAAACTCTGTTTGTTCTTTGTGTATGGAGAAGCTGGAATCTAAACTACTAACTTATAATAATACCTAAGAACACGTGCTGTGAGTCAGTGAAGCCAGTCATGGGGGACTAAAGTTTTCAATAAAAAAGCAGCACAGAATTCTCAATAGCACATCAGGTATAAGGGAGAACAGAGAGAACTATGTTCTATAATGGAGGAAATAATAATGATTAAGGTGACTGTTCTGCTAATAAATAATAAATCAACAAGAGAGTTCACTGGTAATAATACTATTAGGGAGCAGAAAAGATACACTCTCCCTCTGTAAAGTAAGGATTTTACACAACGTGAACAATTTAACACATCTCTGAAGATTTTGCTCCAGTTGATCAAAGAGAATTTTATGATCAAAGGTGCTTTTTAGAGATGTAAAGGAACAGTGAGAAAATAACCTTTATTGAGTGAGTATAAACTCAATATGTAATTCATGACCTCTAACAGCACAAAATCCTTTATTGTGGACAGAAAAATCAGTCTGTATCTATCTTAGCACATACTAAGGGGGAAAAAAACCCCTTTTTTCTTTTATATGGAGAAATGAAATGGGACAGATATGTGCAAGAAAATATCTTTGAAGTGACTGGAAGAATCTACAGGAAAGTAGAAAAGACCATGTTTGGGTTTGGTTATGTTTTGTTCTTCCAGAATTGATGATCCTTCACAAGGAGGAAGAGAATGTATAGGATAATCTGGTAGAAGCTCAGTTTTCCATTAACATGGGTTAACAAGAGAAAATAATGCTGTTGGAAATTCAGAGAAAGCAAATAAACAAGTATTAACTGACTTCTCACTTATGAAGGTTCAAAGTTTGGCTGAGGCTTCTTGGTGCAGCACTTTGTAATGAAGCAACTCATCAGCCTCTGTGGCACAAGAAATCTCAAAATTACTGAAATAACCTCAAACAATATGTTTTAGGATTTAATTTTTTACTTATTCTAAAACTAATTACTACTGAACAAGTAAAATAAATCACAAATACTCTTTTGGTAAAATGCATCTGCATGTTTGTTATATAAGGAGTGCTGATAGCCAGGATCAGTCTACATTTATTTGTGTGATTAAGATCTAATTATGAACAGAGAAGTCGAGATTTAAACCTGCTGTGCGTATTAAAAAAGCGGTGTTCACCCACGAATTGATGCCCTTAACAACGCATTGCTGAGTTCCCCAGTTCCTTTCTGGCCTTTGTGACTTGTGCTGTAGGGTTATTCACACCGTGCTCTTGTCAGAGAGGTCCAACCCTGCTGTTTTCTGCTCCTACACACTCTGCTTCTGAACTCCTCACACCCAGGCTCTTGGGAGGTGGCAGGTGTTTGTTTGACTGCACAAAGAGAGACCCACTCACTCCTCCTGCAGTCCTTCTCCTGCTCTGATAATAGAACTAAATGAACAAACAAACAAACAGAAAACCAGTCCCTCTTTCCTGTTCAGGTCACTTATTTAGTATTTATTACATAGTCAATAATATTCCATCATTGTTTTATCAGGTGTCTTCATATAATTTATTTTTATTAACAGGGTTTTGATGAGATAACTCCAAGTCAGAACCAATATGAACCAGAAAAGTTATTTTCTCAGCAAATACATACAGGCAGAACCTCCAGCTATTCACATCCTTGTGTAGATTTAACTAACTTACACTTACAAACCCACTCAGTGGAACGTCATCTCAGCATGAGAAACATTTCTCCATTAATTTTCACCAGGTAAATTTTGAGGACAGTTGAACCTGTTAGAAAAAGTCAAAGTAAAAATTCATGAATTTTGAGTGGCTGCTGCCAAGAAATGTATAAAATTTAATATTTTATTTTCAACGTTATTGAAATAATTAGCTGAAAACAATGTTTAAGAAACTAGGCTGTCTCAAGGGTTTTAGGGGTTTCAGGGTTTTAATGATTTAATACCTTACCAACTAAAAGATCAACATCACAAATTATCTAACAAAGAAACAACGTATATTCTGATTTGTGGGAGGTCATTTAGTGCCAAAACTGTAATTGCAAACCAGGTTTTGGATCATGGAAAGAAAAGCTGTCTTATAACATCGACAGTGTGTGAAAACACACGCCACCCACCTCCTGGACAGGTGACTGAGGAAAGAGAACAGCTGAAAGACTTGCCTCATTAGCAATGCCTGGCTGACAAGCCTAACACTTCAGATCTCACCTGTTTTCATGCAGATAGTGTACGTATTAAGAAAACTGAAAATAGAAGTCAATATTTTTCTTTATGAAAAGGTGTGCTCTCTTTTTTCTTTTCTTTGTTATCTGTGGATGTAGAAGTCTTTAGTAGTCTGTAGAAAAACAAGTTTGCTAATGGAATAGACAGTAGTTACTCTATGTTGAAAATAATGTTATTCCAAAATGGTTTAAAATCATGTCAAAAAATATAGAAGGGAGGGGTAATAAAAATGAAGTACAGTAACTTGCAGTTAAAGTAAAATTCCCTGATGATATAAACACAGTCAATTTCCATGTTTGTTCCTTTGTCTATTTAAACGTTTCTAATGTCGTGCGTAAAAATAAGAGAATAAATAATCCTGGAAGAAAGAACTGTAACTCAGAACTCTCCAGCTCCATATGAGGGCTCTAATCACCATACTACAGAGTCATAACCACTGTTCTACTCCCTCTCATTCCAGCCCAATAGTTTTTTTTTTGGTTGGTTGGTTTTTTTTGTTTTGTTTTGTTTTTTTTTTTCTATTCTTTGTTTCATTTCGACACAGCTTCAGTAAGAGGATGAAGGATTCTTCTATACTCCTGTGGAGACCTAGGATGGATTGAGCCATGAGCCCAGTAAAAAAAGCTCATGGTTCAGTGGTGAGGGAGACACTAGATCTTCCTGGACTTTTAACCACTTGAATAGCTTTTCTAATCATTAATATCTGTACAAAGTTGGCCAGTGGCTCTGTGGGATTCATTGCAGAGCAAAGCAGCTGCAGTTCCATTTTGTGAGGAACCTTGTCCTGTTTGTGTGTCGAGTGTGTTCTGGAGATAGCCTACTGTACCAGGCAAGAGAATTTGTCTTCCAGATCTCAGCCTGGAGTACCCAGGCCTTTTGCGTGTTCTTCTGGCCATTTTAGCTCTGCCTTGGCAGCAGTGAGATTTTGAAACACTGAATATCTATAGGGGTCGTTCAAATTCCATGATTAGTTTCTTAAGCTTTGAGTCCTTCTATTTCAGTCTAGATCGGGGTTTTCCTCATCAGGAACAGTCTATGACTTACGTGTGATGCTAAATGTAAGTCCTGCTTTGGTTTATAATTGTATTGTTTCTGCTTAAAGCACAGGAAAGCACATAAAAGCAACAGTATCAGTAGCAAGTCATCGATTCACTTTCAACAGAGCCTGTTATTTTGATAAAGAGAGAAACACCTTTGAGCAAGGAGAAACTCTTCACACTGCTAGTCATGAGTCTCACCTGAAAGCACCAGGTCCCAAATGACTCTGGCACCTGCCTGGGTGAAATTTTTTTCCCTGTTTCCCTGTTGACCTCTTTGACTCTCAGTGGAGTAATACTGAAAAGTCCTCGAACAGCACATATTGGTCTGAGGTGAGACTTGACAAATGTCAGATTCTGCTTGGAGGCATTGCTCCTAATTGTCACTTCTCAGCCCACGCCAATACTTCACTATATAAGTACCCTCCAATTTGTTCAAATTCCAAGTGAAATAGGTTAGCTTAAGCTCGAGCTCCAAAATAAGTAGAAAAGGCACTTGACAGCTGACAGTAATCACAATGATGATGAGGCAACTTCAAGCTTTGCTGCTTGCAAGCTTGTTCTCGGACCACAAAGACTTGAGCTGTAATCTGCTTGGCTCCACTTCTAAGTGAATGCCTAATTTCTGGCAACATTACTGAGAAAGGAAAATGTGAGCCGCTGGAAGACTGACATGGAAAAACCACACACATCAGCAGTGTGACTAAGGACCCTCCTTGCAAAAATGCATTTGTTCAAAGTCCTTCTGTCCTGTACGTGATAACAAGATATCAGTCCAAGAGCTCTGCTGATTGTCAGTTTTTCTTCAGTATTTTGATTTTGTAATTTCCCAAACTCTGTGTGTAAATACCTGGGTTTATCACATACTGTAATAAGTAAGTTTGCAACGTTTGCTTCACATAACCCTACGGAGCAAGTTTTTTGTTTCACTTTTGTCATTTACATCTTAGTTTTTAGTGGAACATAAAAGAACTGATTTCACTGCTGTCCTGGTTCTGACCAGGACAGGGATAATTTTTACAGCAGCCAGGAAGGGGTATTGTTGTTGTTGTTTTTGAGGGCATGGTGGTGGTGTGATGAGTGGCACGTGGTCTGGGATGTTTCAGTTAGAACACTAAATTTGGGAATACCAATCCTAAACCACAACGACCACTCAATTTGACTCTGAATCTATTAAAAAAAAAAAAAAAATAAAAAAAATTAACTGGAACTGTAACAGATTCTTGAAAATCCATGGCAACTGTCAGTGACAAATGGACTAGTTTGAAGTTTGAAGGAAAAAAAAATAACCTAAAAATTGAACAGTGATAAGTATCTTTTTTGGAAGCTGAGAAAAAGGGTCAGCTGAGAAACCTGTGTTTTGGTTCTCTCTCCTATTTCCTCAGTTTTAGTCCTCACCCTCTACTAAATTTCATCCTAAAGGTGTAAACGATACAAGTTTGTCGTGGTCTGAATTTGCTTATATTTATGCTGAAATTAATCTCATTGTATCATGTTGTATTCTCAATGTGAATGTGTTCATAAAACCATCTATCAAGCTGAACATTTGTATATATCCAAATCCTCTGAAGATTTACAGTCTGAGATTCAGACTCATTATTTTTATTCCAGAGGAATAAAATATGAAGAATTTACAAGAATATGGTTGTAAATGGAAAGCAATGACTTTATTTAAATTTAAGGACGAGAAAGAGGGTTGAAGGCATTAAACAAATTTGAATGTATTACTGAAATGCCTAGTCAAGCCATGCGTTTGTTCTCAGAGGTATTTTCATACTGCAATGGCAATAGAAGACTTGCAAGCACTACTGTAACATAGAAGCCATATAGGAAGACAACAATATAAAAGGACCCAACAGCCACTGGCCAATATGATAACTGAGAAGAGAAAGCCTGCCTGCTTAAAATTAAAGATATACAAAGGTGATAGTATTGGAAAGAACACATTTCCATCCAGCTCAAGGCCCAATATTAACATGTAAAGAAGCTGAGTGACAGCTTTTCAATGCATAAGGGTTTAAGAGGTGGATGGAAATGGCATTAGCTCATTTGGTTGGAGCACAGTGCTAATAATACCAAGGTTGTGGGTTTGATCCCCCATATGGGCCATTCACTTAAGTGTTGGACTCGATGATCCTTGTGGGTCTCTTCCAAATCAGAATATTCTGTGATTCTGTGACTCAAAAAAGGGTCAGATCCTGCAAGTGCTTCAGCTCAATAAAATTACAGTGAAATTGCAGTGAAATTACCCAAGGAAGTATCAGAGGACTGAGCCTACTGAGTGGGTAGGCAAAGGACAGACAGGATTACAGTGGTTGTGGATGTTCACACCCCGTCCCCCTTTTCCCAAAACGACTATAATCTCCTTTTGATTGAGAGAAAGCAAGATGGAAATTGAACATTGTGTTAAGGATCAGTGGAGACTGGATATTGACTAGTTAATTAATCTACACCTTTGGGCTGGGCACCACTTCTGTGTTGATATTATTAATTTTAATTATGCAGATACTGTTGATGGTTTATTCATAACATTTCATTTATAAAACTGCTACTTTTCATTTCACTTCTAGATGACTGATTTCAAATGAGATCAAACCTGTTATTTTGGTAAGATACAAGTATTCTTACTGGTGTGGTTTTTCCCTCTTTTTTCCTCCTTTAAGGAAGGGTAACATTTTAAGTAATTGATCAGAAATTAAGGGATATGATTTTCAAAAAAGTAGATTCCCAATATTGAATTTTTCTCTGAAAATTCTGATTCACTTGCCTTTTAAACCCCTTTCTATAGGGACGTGCCTCATATTCACAGAAGCAATTTCTCAGTTTATTAGAAATTTATAGGTTAGCATTTGTAGATTCATATCATCAGTCAAAAATTATTAATTTAATTCTCATAATCTTCTAAAATCTGCTTGTGTGAGGATACTTTGTGGATAAAAGGGAGTACAAGTACTCAAAATATAATTTTGTTGTAATCTCAAAGCAATTAATTTATAATGTTCTTATTTGCTGTCGGTGAGACCCACAAGGGGTAGCTGCCTGTTAGCTCTGACATAATGTTTTTTGGCACAGCCTCACAGAGGTTGAAAGTTTAGTTCTTGGTGTGATGCTCTGCTGTCTTGATGTGCAAGTTTGTGCTGGTGCTGTAGATTAATGGGCAAGAGACAATGCCTCTGTGCCAACCTCATTGTTCAGTCTCGCAGAACCCTTCCAACAGTGTTGCCATATTAAGGTGGACCTTTCAAAACTTTCTCAGCTGAGGGAAATGCCATTTTTGTAAATAATAAAATAAGCTTAAACTTTATGAAAAAAAAAAAAAAAAAAGAAACTGACCTTTAAATGTTCCAAACACCAGTAGTTCCATGGCATTACAATTTATTTAACCTTTGAGAGAGTATTCATTTATGTCACTCCAGCTTTATTGTTTTTTTAAGTGTAAGAGAAGGAATTATGTCACAAAAGGTGTTTTTGTTCTTATCGGATAACAAATTTCACTGCATTTTACATTTTTAGTCGTTCAATTACAGGAAATGAATGAGTCACTTGGTATGCTTGTCTCAACATTTAGTTTTATTAAAAATACTATTTTTAAGACAATATTTGCTATGCATTTTTCCTCCTTCATGACGTTGCCCTGTAAGATTTCTAATCTAAGAATGTAGGGCTTCATGAGACCAAGTCTCTTCAATATGAGATTAACCATGAATTTCAACTTTAACGGTGCTGCATATCAAAACATTAAAGTAGTAAACAGTAATAGTCATAAGAATAGAGGACCTTTGAGTCAATCTGCTGCCTCCTTTTTCTTCTAGAAAAGGATCTGTCTTAATCTCCATTTCAAGAGCAATGTTCAAAAGGTTTTATTCCATGCACAGTATTGAGCTATTCTTTTGTTGTGTCTGAGATAGCTTCCTTCTTAAAAGCCAAGTGATGTTTATTTACTAGAAAGAGAACTTTTGTCCTGAAAAATAAATTGGGAAAGAGGGTAAAATGGTGCTCCTTCACTTCGAGTGTATCATCCTTTCCTACTGAACAGTAACACCTGGGTTTTGCTGGCGAGCATTTGAGTCATCCCTCTGGATATTTAGAAATAATAGTGCTATTCCACCTATTGTACAGGCTTTAAAATAGAAAAAAAAAAAGTAAAATGGCAATTTTCATGAATGCAAGAACCAGTACAGGAGCCACAGGATGCCATTATAAGTGTTGTGTCTGCACAAGAATCTGCTTTGGAGTACTCGCTAGAGGGATTTAAAGCATTTTTGGGAACGTCTATTTGTAGCAAGCATGTTTTCGGCATCTTCAGCAAGATTTTGAAACCGAGACAGATGATTAGCTTTTGTGGTAAAGGCCATTGAAAGCCACATAAGTTTGGGTCAGAAGCATTTAATAGTAAAAATTAAATATATCATCAAAGATGAGAAATCTCAAGGTAAATGTTGAAGAGCTTTTCTGCCATTTCACATGAGGAGTTGACTCTGACAGTCATGACATACAGAGCTGCTAGACTACCTGGTCCCTTCCCTCAGCTGTTTTATCAGTCTGTGTGGCTGGCCTCTTGTCTGACAAGATCTGTTGAAATCACTGGAGAATCTGGAGCCAGTTAGGTCAACAACTTCAACATTTCTGTAAATCCCTCTTTTTGAGCAGAAAAATGTATGTGTCCAAAACTACCCTTGTTGTTTTTTGTGTAGACAGATGACTACATAATTTCTTTTCAAATGTAGAACTCTCTATGCTTGCTGCTTTAATTCTGCCCCAAATGATACATTTTCCGTAAGTTTATTAAGTTAAATGTTTTAAATGAAAATATTAATTAATATTTTATGAACAAGGTTCACAACATACTTTTATATTTTAGCTTCATCCAATATATCTGAAATTACTCTGAAATGTTTGACTTTTATCAGTGTTACATGTTCCAACCATCAGTTATGTACAGTAATCACCACAATATATTGCTAATCAGACAGGATTATATTAAATGAGAAGTATAATAAAACTTTAATTGCTTAATAATATGCCTACATGATTAACTTTTGAGCATGTATAAGTAATATTTCTGACAAAAGAATATGTTCTACTAGCTACATTCACTCTATCAACTATAAGATTTTTTCTCTCTTCAAATTTCATTTTTTTAACTTCTGTTTTTATCAATAAAAATAAGAAGCCCCAGTAAATAATCTCAGATCCCTACCTACAATGTAATTCTGATATGTCAAGTGAATCTATAGTCATGACAGAATTAAAATAATGTTTACTTGCTTTGTTAAAATTTGTTACAATGTTGTAACAAATATTTGTTGTTATTCCTTTCAGTTAAGTTTCTCATAAAATTCAAGCACAAATTATATTCTTGGATGGATGCTACAGCCATTTCACAATGTCATAAAGCAATGTTTTATATTCCATATTTTATAAAAAGAACAGATCTAAAGATCGGGAGGAAATCTCTCTCTCTGTGCTATGAAGGCTTGCTGTGTGCTGTAAAATATGAAGTCCTGTGAAGGAAGGAGAATATTGCCTTTTCCCTGAAAATAACAACAAAAAAAAAAGTGCTTAATGAACTTCCACACATACCAGCCGAAAGATGGCAAATGACACAGTAGTACCGAAACCTTTATAAATGCGCGTTGTAGTATTCCTGAGAGAAGCAAGAGCAGAGAGAAGATCTAATAGCCTTGCCTCTTCTGTGATATTAAAAAGGCTCAAAGATAGCTCTGTGGGATTGGTTTGAAAGTGCTTCCTGCCCTATCCAAATTCAGTCAGGTAGGCCATTTCAGGACAACGGTGTAAGAAAGAGAGTTTTCTACAGTGCTTCTGCTTTAGTTGCCCTCTGAGCTCCTACAAAGTCCATGCATCTACCCACTGTGGATAGCTGGATGAAGGGAAATTTCTTTGCTGCTTTCTCCCTTAGGTTTTCCAGTTTCAGGTCGGAGGGTGTCATGGCTGGGAGTGGAAGGCTTGCCAGTGAATCTTGATGTACAGAAAGGATTTCCTTTCTTTCTAAACTCCTTCTCGGAGAAGGGTTTGGATGTGGCTGAATCCTATCTTAGCCCTGGACTGTGTTAATGGTTTAAATTTAAAGGAATTATAAAGGTGTGAATAAACCACTTCCGTCCTGCTGGTTTCAATGATGGCAAAATGAGAATCTTTACATAAAATGAATATTTTATTATTACAAATTAACAGACATGTAAGCAGACAAAAGAGCTTAATCAGAATTATTCTCTACACAATATAAACACTAAAATATACTAGTAGAGTATAATATAGCAGAAATTAGTACAGTGCACTGTAACAAAGCAATTACTGAAGCAGTTATACCAAAGCCTGCAAAAATAAATTAATATTAAGTGGAGATCTGGTGTAACTCACCCATACCAACACTCTGGGGAGATCTCTTTCTCTCAGCCTGGAGAAGTAACCTTGGGGGGCCTGCCCAGACAAGGGAGGAATCTCCACACACACACCCCAAGAGGGGTTATGTCAGAAGAACTTGACTGCATGAGAGGGGACTTGACTTTTATAGTATAAAGTGATTGACTGCTAGTCACACATTTATAGGCCAGCTAACAGTTTATCTGTTGAATCAGACTTCAAAAAGCAGGTTGTGTGTTCAAAGTCTGGTGCACTGGGATGGTTTTAGCACAATTAACACCAAGAGAGCACCCTGACTCCCGCAGTTGATCTTGCATGATAGCTTGATTGGATATTAGGTCTTATCAGGGTGGGTCTATCCTGCCACAGAGGGTATGGTTGAGTATCTCTGGTGTCAGGCTGCATCTGCCTCTGCAAGACCAACTTTTTCTTAAGGAAACGTAGATTGTACGTGTAAGAAATATAAGAAAAAAATATATATTTCCTTTACTTGACTTCTCAGTCTTTTCATTCCTTTTTCTAGCTCATGCAGTCATGGTGTGCCCTAAAATTATCTATGTCTTCCTCTGTTCCAATATATTGGTAGAATATATTTCATTGTAAATTGTGCTTTCAAGGATTAGTTAATATAAAACATCTCAGATGTTTATGGAGAGGGGATGTTTGCTCTAGTGCAGCAGTCTGACTGAAAAAAAGAGCTTTAAACAGCCTTTTCAACATCTTAGAATTTCCAAGTTAAGAACAAGTTGTTAAATATTTTGGGGAGAGAATAACTTATTTTCTGCAAATGAGTCTATCAGTTAATAAAAGCAATGAGATCTTCAGCAACACAATTAAAATTATGTGGCTAATATAGAGAGAGGTTTCCATCTGGCATCTTATTATTAGAAGAAAAACAAGAACAATAAACAATTTCACTAGACTGATGGTTTCTTCCCTTCATTGAATCTCAATACTAAATGTAATTAGGATCTCTGAGCCCCACTGACTAGTATAAATTTCTGTCTTCAGCTTTCCTTTGTGCAGACTAATGAAGTAAGTAAAATATCTTTTTTTGTCTACTGGAGAAGCATTCTAGGCTTTAGCTTCATGTCAGGCATAAATCAACCCTCACAGTACTTTATATCCTTAGAATATCCTGAAGAAAGAGAAATTCACCAAGAATAATACCATTAGTGAGTGCCTGGAGGGCAGCCATCTTATTCTCTCAAACCAATGAATAAACAGCAAGTATACAATCAGAGTTTTAATTGATCAGTATTTGCACAGAAAAGAAAAACAAAAAGACTGTTGTCATGTTCTTTTTAACGACTGAAAAATATCCTGACTCCAAGCTTTTATTACCGAGATCTATCACATTTTTTGTATCCTGTTGTTTCTCACAAATATTTTGTTCCTAATTTCATGAGCTTGTTTATACACTCATCATATACTTTATAAAAATTAATAAAAAAGAGAGAAAAAATAGAGAGAAGTCCTTATACCAAAGGCAATGATTAATTTAAATATCTTTGAGGACATAAAAATACATTATAGGATCTATGTCTGGGTATTTTGTTGTTTGTTTTTTTTTTTTTTTTTTTTTTAGGATTGCATGAGGAATACTTCTACAGTCTGTAACTAGAATTACTTTAAGAACCTGATGAACAAGATGTGAAGATTCATGTATTTGCACTTGTTTGTACTTTCAGTATTAAGAGCTACACTGTTGGGTGCGGGGCTCTGATCTGTGGATACTTTGCATCATATTTTAAAGGTAACTCTTACCTGAGATTCTGACTTCCATCAGCCTAAATATGTGTTTCCACTCAGATACATCTGTGCTTATGGGAACTTTTGCTCATTAGGTGATTAAAAAGTAAAGTACATACTACTTTAACACAAAAAGCTGCCACAACTTTGTATTCAAGTTGGCACTGGGAAGTCTTCTAATGCATTCATTACTATTTTATTTCATCTATTTAAAAATCTGAAAAATAATAAATTGCCCCATGGCAAGATCAATTTTTTTTCCTGTAACTTTTTTTTTTTTTTTTAATATAAGATTACCATCAAATAAAATTCTTGCAGTATTTTTATTCTACCTTCTACAAGATGTTTCCCTGTAATTTGATCCATGTTACTTGACTGAAAGGATGTTATTCTGTACTTTTCCAAGAGAAATTAAACCTATTAATAATTCAGAATTGTCTCATAAAACATTGAGATAAACCTTGGGTTTTTCTCTTTTTTATTAAGGGAATAGGGGGGTTTTAAGGGACTTATTTTCAAACATTTTTTGGTAAAAATGACTATAACAATGTGCTCTAAGGGGATGAGAAATTCCATGTTGCAAGGTCCACATTTTAAAGCATGATAACCAGTCAGAAGTGAGATCACTTACTTTTAGATGCTCTTTTACAAAGAAAGCTCTGAAAAGAAAAAACATAACTGAAACGAATAGAGAGACACAAATAAAATTATCCATCAGGCAACCAAATTGCTACATTAGGTCCCATTTTCTGTTTTTAAATTCACATGACTGCTCAGTTATGTAAAATGTCTGTTGCTGCTTTCCACTATGTACTTCACTCTCGAGTCAACTCAGTACTCTCCATCTTAACACTTTTCTGTGAAAATATTTATTCCACTTTTCTGCATAACATGGTTTTAAAGCAGTTAGTTTGATCATAAACTAGTTTACCAAAAAGAGTTGCCTCGAGACTGTAGGGACTTTATATGGTCTATTATAGGGGGTACCTGAGGAGATCAGAGGTTTCTGCTCCAGGGAAAAAGAAAGATGCCTGTAATCTCCATCTGTGTCTCCAGCAACGTTTGTAGGTGTTATGATGCAATCAGATCAGAAGTTCACATTTTAGAAATTATTATGAACTGGCTTAATTAAAGTAATGTTTTAAAATGCATAGTTTAGAAGAATGAAGGTACCTTCCCACAGTTCTTCCTAATTTCTGTACTACAGTGTGTGTTTGTCTTTTTAAAGTGGAGGAAATCAGATCTGTTCTATTTTTGACCTCTTTGAAATGCCCACGAAGTATTGGTGCTCTGTATTTTTCTCCCCAGCTGTTTGCAATAGAACATGAAAATTCACCTAGCTCTGAGTGTTTAGATATGTCATAGATGCCTGTTGGAAGAAGGACTCTTCGTATTCTCTAGACTAATAAATTGGGATTTGGAGCATACCAGGGTTATTTTATTCCTAGTGAGATTAATTTTGCTGGTCTTGGTCTCTGTGCTTCATCAAACAGAGCTCGTATTCTTCAGTGCTGCTCTTACTCTTTCTACCAACTATGAACTTTGCCCCCATGTATAAATTTCACTATAAATACTTGGAAAAAAACAGCCAAGGAGAGTTACTTAGTGTTGGACAGAACCTAGAGATTTAGTACAGGCAAATTATTCTAAAACCATCTTTTGTTATATGGTTTCTTACTGTTTTCCTTCAATTCCCTACACAGCCTGGGCAGAAAATACAAATGACATTTAGAAGGCTTTTTAATGCTTCTCAGAGAAATCACTCAAGTACGTATAAACCACATCTGAATAACCTTGATTCTTCTTGGTAGTTTCTTTTCTGTATTTTTTAATGTCTTTTTGAGTATAATTTCAATTCAAAGTAGGAATTTTGGGTGCTACATGAATTCAGTTGAAACACATATTAATTTTATTTCTAAAATTATTTAAATTATTTGTAGTTTAAAATTCAAAATGGACTCTAAAACCAGATTGATATGTTGCTTTTTGAAGTAATTGAGTCCTTAAATAGCTCTCCCATCTTTAAAATAAAATACAAAAGTACTTTGTTATGTATTTGCTGGATTAAAATTTAAATCTAAATACTATCAAAGGTGCTTACTTGGGATGTTTCTAAATATGTATGGCAGTGGTAGGATCAAAATGAAAAACATTCTAAGTACTGCATAATTATTTCTTTCTCCTTCTGAGACTAATGTACTTTCAGAAACACATCACTCAAGTTCTTTCCATGGTCTTTAGGACATCAGGCAGTGAAACTTCAAAGAAGAATGGGATTTTAATGGATACTCATTCCCATCAAATGACATGTAAATACAATATTTATTTTTTTTTAATTTTCATATATTCTTACCCTGTCTATCATTTTTCCTGTTCAGTCCTTTGGCTTCACTGTGATAACTGAAAATCTGTAACGTCTCAGATTCTTGGGGATTAAGTAATTTGAAGGAGGAAATTCAAAGATCTCACAATATCAAAGTGATAATAATTAAAAACAGACGAAACCTGCATTTGTTGCCTAGCTAAACTCCTGCTTTGTGAAAATTAGGTTCATTGTTTTCACAAATGCAGTGTTCTTTGGCAATAAAAACTTACAGTATCTTGCAAAAAGGGGAGGTTTATAATATTTTAGGGTTTTTTTCCCATTCATTAAGGACCATTACTAAAATCATTAATTTGAATTTGGTAATGTTAGAAAAATAGCACAGTGACTTTTTGTTGCCCTTAATGTTACTGAAAAGCCCATTTATACTTTTCAGGCAAAAATATGCTGTGAAACCTTTTAATTAAATTGGTTAAAAATTGCACTGCATTGATTATTCAACCTCACTTACCCGAGACATGATTATACGAAATAGGGTAATCTGTTCCCTGGCTGTAACTTAGATAATAAAGTATCTAATAAGAGTTACCATGGTAATGAAAGTTAGAAAAGTGCTTCTTCAGACAGGAATTCAGAAAGACAACTTCTAATGTTGTGATTTATTGGAGCAGAGGTCTGCTTTCAATGATTATAGAAGCTTGTCAGAAAAAGCTGTTTGATTCTTAAAATCTTCACTTTTAATGATTTCTGTCCAGAAATACTTCTAAATTTTATGCTCATTACCCCTGTTTTTTAAACTTCTCCTATGTTCCAGTTATCCTGAGTTGCAATGTTTTGCTTGATGTAGAGGAACTAAAAGACACAGGGTTAAAACAATGGATTACGAAAACACCACTGCTCGGAATCAGGAACAATGACTTTAGTAATCTTAGCTTTTTACTTAGTACAAAGTGCAGACTCTTAGAAAACATTTATCTTGGTGGTGCTTTAGATACAAATATTTCAATCTGCTTTAAAGCCTAGATTTTACTGTAAAAAACAATGACTGCAGTATCTGTGTCTCACTCAAGGTCGTAGGCAGATATCTCAACTTGTTGGAAACCCCAGGTGACAATACCTCTCCTGAAGATATTGTATTAGCTATTTTTATTAAATCTGACATACAGTTAATATGACAATATGTAATGATATTGCAAAAATATAGACCTAACTGAGAACTGTATTTCAGCAACAGAGAGCTCGGAAGATTTACAGTGGAAAGTAAATGTCAAGCAAGAAGTTTGTACTTTTTGTTTAGAAGAGAAAAATGAAGTTTAGGAAACACCATCTCTTAAAGAAAACATGATTAGAAGACCAGAGAATTGAAAGCATGCATATAATTTTGTTTGGCGAGGTTCTCTTTAGGGAGTTCATTAAATGGGACGAAAAAGATGATGATTTTAAATGACAGAGAGGTTATGGTGAACAAAGAGCTATGGCAGCGCCCACTCTGTAGATTTGTTATGAATTTAAGATGGGAATAATTTCTGAAAGAAAACAAACCTAAACAGAAACAGTCACATAGCACACAAAGAACAAATCAGTTTTAGATACCACGCCACCACATGAAACTATTTCGGGTCTCAGGGTTTGTAGAAAGTTATAACGCTGGAAGGATGTTATACACTATTTCTAAAGGTAAAGAATAACATTTTGACATTTTAAACAATTTAAAAATATCTACAGAATCATATAAACTTGATAATTATGTTCCACAAGAACAGAAAAATATTTACCATAGCTGCTCAAGTGACTGCTATTATTACATAATGCATACAATAACATTTCAGATTCTTTTGCGCAAATGTTTCTGTGAAATGTAAGAGACTATTACCAATAATAAATTTTACACTGGGAAAATAATATTTGTACGTGAATGAATGATCAATGTTAATTATTTTTTAATCTTTCTCTTAAAAAATAAGTAATAGCTCTGCTTCTTGCTCTGCTTCAGAAATATTTTAATTTAGATATCCAATCTCACAGCACAGAGAGCAATAATAAAGAGTGAAGAGGAAAATGAACAATTCATCAGGAACTCACTGGCTGAAATATGTTTGTCTACACGATTTAAGCAAATATTAATAAAATCCAAAATCTGTTCACATCTGGTCTTGGGCAGAAAGTTGGACCAAATTCATCAGACCATATTTGTAAGTAGTAATCTGTCAAATTCTAATTAAAATCTACTAAAGTAGTGATTGCAGAGTAGCATTGTATTGTAATGAAATAGAAAGTAAAAATCTGAACCAAATGTTTCTTGCGGGTCTTCTATTTTCCTCTACCAGTGAAATGAATCACATTTCAAATCAAAATTTTAAATTTGTAGGTTTTCTTTCAATGAAGGAGGGATAAATACTTCCTTTATAATTACTGTAAAAGAGATATTAGGAATGAAGGGCCAAATATTCCAGGCCAGATTCCAGTGTAAGAGCAACAACAACATTTAAACACCAAACGTGCCATGTGGCATAATAATAGTTCAAAGGACATATACTCAGTAATGTATCACTTTGAAGTGTCCAGTTTTTGATCCCTTTAAAGCCTTTGCTATTTAGGATGTAGAAAACTATTTAAAAATCTCATTCTCTGTTTCTTTAGCTTATTGTACAGGTATGTTTATACCAGTAAATTAGA
Organism: Oxyruncus cristatus; assembly: GCA_013399855.1. Taxonomy (NCBI): domain Eukaryota; kingdom Metazoa; phylum Chordata; class Aves; order Passeriformes; family Cotingidae; genus Oxyruncus; species Oxyruncus cristatus. The sequence continues at coordinate 74,544 of VXAY01001848.1, forward strand.
CATGTCTTGAAGAGCTCTTGGGGAACAGAAGGCACCAGACATGGACAATCTCTCATTTATGGGAATTATCTGAATTCTGTTAGCCACCAAAGCGGAGTGACTTCATTCAAACTATTAAGCATGGTCCCTAGAACATTTTGGCTAACATACCCCATCTGTGAATTAATTGGGAAACCACTAATTGGCAAGGGCCGTAAGAGTACTGGAAAACCTCTTACATTCCAGTTTGGGAGTTTTATTGGGTCCCATTTAATTCATTAGCAGAGGTAAAGCCTTAAAGTTTTTCTGTGGTAATTTGTTTTGGTGATTTCTAATTTAGAAATTCAAAGTGGTGATTAATGCCTAATAAGTCTTACAAAACATAAAAACTTAAAGTTCGGTGTAAATGAATGTATACAATAAAATAAAACTTGTTCCATTTGTTTCTCTCTCTTCAATGACTTATTGAATACTTATTATATACTTTTAAAAGATAATTTTTGGCAATTTACTTTTATGATTTGTCTTTGTACTCTAAAAATATATGAAATTAGTGATTTTCTATAAGTAAAGATCTTTTTAAAGGGTAACTCAGTTTTGCAGTCTGTTAAGAGTTAATATACTACCTTCTTTTTCATAAAATGTAACACTGAGAATACAGTAGAAGGTTCTCTGGCAATCTGTATAACCTAGAAAATGAGTTCAAGCCACTACTCAGTTCAAAGAACTTTTTCTTCATCCTTTACTTATGCTTAAACCAGCTAAGAAATATTTGACTTATATTTTTATTAGGCATTAGTACTTAAGTGTTGACCTTACATTATTAATGCATAACCAAAAATGCCATGCTTTTAAAATGTTAAAAAAATTTAAGACCTTGTGGTAGAAGATGAGGAAAAATTAAAATAGGCTAAACCTCGCAGAATTTAGAGTCATGTTCATCGTGAATAAAATGAATGAAAATATCCTTAAAAATACAACATATTCAAAAAAGCTTATGGTACAAGACTTAATTGTATGCAGTTAAATAATTATGCATACTCTCATAAAGAGTATAGTTCTTAGATACATGTAAGGTGTGAGGTTTGTAAGCCAGACTTGATTGCCTCCAGTGGGAAGGGAAAAATTATTTCTCTCTGTTATTTTTGTTAGTTTGTTTGTTTTTCTATTTATTGCAGGGCAAATCCTCAAGTCCCTCGCTAGTCTTTACTGCTGCAAAACTCACATTATCAGGAGTATTTCTCTTGATTAAAGAATGAGTCAAGTAAATTTGCTCCACAATTCTAATTAGTAAATGTGTCACTTGCTGCAAGGATATCCCAAGACATCACACAGCACTCTGATTAGGCTCACACATAGCACATAGCAAGGAAAACACCGACTGTTACAATGAAAGTATGGGATTTAAAAATTGTAACTGTGACTTAGAATACCTACACATTTAAGACTTTATAAACCCCTCAAGTTAATTTGACCTAAAATGTCAAGAAAAAGGAAAAGTCTGCCATGTCTGTAAACACATACTACCTGTAGATGTAGGATGATCTTTTCCCGCAGCATTGACAGGAATTTAAACAGGCAATGCAGAGAGAAATGGCAGCGCTGGTGGGTAACCAAAACTCATTAAGCTGGTGAGGTGAGGGATGTGATGTGGAAGGCATGAGCAGAGTGGCATGCATACTGAAATACTGCAGGTCTTGAGCAGAAGGAAAATATGTCTCAGATGAGACTAATATCAGTTTTTGTAATAAAGTTCCCCAGCATGCCTGCCTGCTTTATTTTAGAGATACTTCCAGTTCCTGAACAGCTATTGTAACCTTCCTAGTATCTTCTACTCTTACTAAGCCAATAAATTTTAAAAATGTTTAGCAATTTCAATCCCTTCATGGGATTAAGCCAGTTAAAAATGTTGCTTCTTTTGCCATGCACAAATCCTTTTTAAAAGAAGAAACTGATTGGGGCAGTTTAAGGGACCAGTCAAAAGGAATGCATCCTGTACGTGTGTTTGCACACTAAGCTAGAAATATGTAGGGAGTGCTCTGGCAGTTTCCAGCTGCTGTCACAGCATGCCTAGACATTAAAAAAAAAAATGCTTTTGGAAGGACAGAAGAGCAGGGGAACTTTAGAGATGTCTTGATGCACATGGATGTGTTTTTTACCTCTGAAAAATTACTCTATTACAGCTGAGTATCTGACTCAGAGCTTCCTGCCCCATTGAGCTGAAATCCCGACTTTATGATGACCATTCCTGCACTGCCATGAACCTCCTGAGTTACCCAGCTAGGACAGTAAATCTGCTGAGGATCAAAAATTGGGCACTGAACATTAGATGGATGCTTTGAAGGGTTTTGAAGAGGTAAAGGAGAGACAGGGGAGTTTCAGAAAGAAGATAGTGGCCTGAAGGATATTTGATTTCAAGGGTTAGCAATTTACAACAACTGTATATCAATTATTAAGCTTTACCAGAGCTTAGACTTTGGTTGGGATAAATAAGATAACATCTTTTTCATTCAGGTACTTTGATTTAAATCTAAGGAAGCTTTGTTGTCTTGGTATAAGTGCACTTAGAGGTATAATTTTTCATCGCAAAAGGTAATATAACCTTGGTAATATTAACCAAAAAAAAACACAGAAGCAGTGGTAAAAATAGTAAATGAGGGAAGTTTCCCTATATTTATTTTCAGACATGTCCACCCTCCCATCCAAGTGTTTCTAAAAATTGTCTAATATTTCAAGTCAGAACAATAGTACTTATCAAATACAGAACAGTTTGCTTTACTTCTGTTTCCTTGCATTATCTCTCCTTACAGACTTCATAACCCAGTTGCATCCAAATATCCCAGTTTTACAATCCGTCAAAAATATAAAACTTTCTGATGCACCTGTTCTTCCACCTTTTATGCATTACAATTTTTCTCTCTTACTCTATCATTTATTTTACTTTGGAAGCTTACCCACTGCTCAAGAGTTCTTTCTACAAAGTTAGAGCAATGAACGAAATATTGAATAAAGACTGTAATACAATTTTAAACATTTTAAATGAGTATTTCATCCAAAATAAAATCTACAGTTCTTATTGTATTTGGTTGCTGCACAGATTGCAAGACTCATGTTCTTTCCCAGAATAACATCAATAAGCTATTTTCTCCAGCACCTGCTCACAAGTTTGTTGTGACTATTAACCATAGAAAAGTTACTTCAGTATTGGATCTCACTGATGAAAACCATCAAAGCATCTTGATTTCTTGCAGTTATTCTTGGATATTTTCTGGTTAAAGATATTAATAGTAATATCAAGTTCTTTGCAAATCTCCAATAGCTGTAATTGTAACAAGTCCTGCAAACATTTTATATCAGTTTTCATCAGTTCTGTAATTTCTGTCATGATTCTGCTGAGTTTTGAACTTTTTTAATAAAAAGATTGATAAGGGAAGTATTCTCCCATAGTGACCTTTCTACTGGATTAATAAATGTATGCATCTCTGTGTAAATGTTTGTGTGTGTATATATATATATGTACGTGTTGTGTATATATATGTACATGTATATGCATATTTAGATATATGCATTCCTTTCAATACTTCTTTGAAAAGTAAATCTTTTTCCATCTTCTGTGAAAATGGCAAAGTGGGAAATTCCCAAACAATAAAATAATTGATAGCATACTCTTGACTGTATGAGCTTATCAAACCTGAGATGTTGTCCTTGGCTTGCGAGCCTCTCATGCAAGGGAAAGGCTCCGGTAATTTGTTGATGCTCTAGTTTTGATTCAGAACTCTAGCTAGGACTAAGAAAAGCTCCTGTAGTGAAAATTTCCTGGCAAAACTCAAATGTCTCAGAAAAGTTTTGAGGAATCTTTTTCCCCCTAAATGTCATTGAATTATAATCCACGTAATCCAAGGCTGTGCCCAGGACAGAGTCACACATACACAGGTGGTTCTCTGTTCTATAAAGGACCACTTGCAGGCACAACAAAAGTACTCTTGGAAGCTGATTGAACTGTTGATAGTGCAGGGATTGTTACTGTAAAGTGATGAGAAACATTTCAGAGTTTAGTCAGTTCTGCCAAATTCAATAGCTTTGAATGTAGCGTGGCCAAAATATTCCTTATGTGCAAACCCTTCCCCCTTCCCCCCATTATTACTGTTTCAGGGTGAGTAACACTGGCAGATACTGACCCTGAAGTGCAGACGTTCCATGTTGATGTTTCAGCCATATGCTTATTGAAAGATTTTCTTGCTGACCATTTGAGTCTTTTCTTCTGCCAGTGCTCTAACAAGTCCAAAGGCTGAAACACTATTTTCCCAGACAGAAAAAGTTCCCATTGACCAGAGCTATAACTTTTAAAGCACACTTCACGTGACAATTCTAATTCCCCTTTAATTCCGAATGTTAATAGTTCGCCTTGGCTTCCTTATCTTTTTAGTGCACAAGTGCATAAACCCTAATATTTTTTTCCAGCCCATGAATCAAGGCAACACTTACAACAGAGCACACTCAGGTTTAGTGAAATAGAAGAAAATGTTAATCTCTTGCAAAGTCCCTATATTATCACAGAGTTTCCTAGTAATTAAATAGTTCTTCATAGCAAATCTAAAATCACGAACAAACTTGGCTTTTGAGTGTGACATGACCAATATGATAATTGTAGGCAACAATGAGAAGAACATGTTCTGCAGAACAGATAAATTTCCATCTGCATTCTTAGGTTTTTTGGTTTTTTTTATTTCATCAGTCATTTCATGGGAAGTGTACTGGTAAGTAGAGGTATTAGGTAGAACTGGATACAGACTGAAGTTACGTTTTGAACGCTGTGTTTTAAAGAAGTCACTTCAGCTATGGGTTTGTCAAAAAAATGAAATTTCTGAAACATAAACACATTTACATTTGTGAATGTCTGAGAGAAGTCTAGACTTCCAGCTTATGGAAGTGTCTGTGAGTTGTCACCAGCTTATTGCTGAGAAACTCCTGTACCGGGAGTTGCTGCAACAATCAAACGTAATTTTAGAATCTTTTCAGCTAAGAGGATTATTTTGCTTATAAGCTACTACAATACTTTAAATACACATTTTTTTTATTATCACAGCTCATATTTACAAATTATTTTCTGACTTTGAAAAAAAACACATCCTTTTTTTCCATACTACAAATGCAGTTTTATAGATCAAAACAGATGGTGGGTTAGAGTGAAGAGGTACTGTGAAGTTATTGGGATACTGTGTAGTGACAGATGTTAGTAAGAGCTTATGAGTTTAGTCTTTTTTATATTTTCTTTATTGTAGCTTTATAGCACATTTCTTGCAGTCTGAAGCAACATAATCCTATTTTGCTATTGTTCCAGTTTGTGTGTTGAATTTTTGCTTCATAGAGATTCTTGGATGTTCCTAAGTGTTCAACAACTCTATTATTTAAATTTGCCATTTCTAACAAGCATTTGAGTACAGAAATAAAATCTAATTGTACATATATATATATATATTTTTATTCCTATAGAAAGAAAAATATGTATCTAAAGGCAACAGTCAGAAGGGTTCCAAAGATGAGAAAAATGTGACAGAATGGAAATCTGTACCAGATATGAAGTCTGCCAGAGCATATGGAAAAGAGAATCCTTAACTGACAAATCTTTGCTGAGAATGAACCTGTTAACCAAAGCAATTTAAATCCAGGCAGTGTTCACTGGAGTGCTCCCGCTGACCTCAGCCTTTTTCTCGTAGCAGAGGGAAGCTTTTAAGGGATTTCCCCAACCAAGTGGAACTGAACCCATAAGTGCACAAGAAAATGATGCATTTCTTGCAGTTTATTTTTGCCTGAATCCAATTATGCCTAGTCAACAGCCAGCTGTTGCCTCAAAATAGACTAAACAGGGAACTCATTGCAGAAAACTTGGACAAAAAAAAAGCAACCTAGTTGTAGGAATGGATTATAACTGTGATTTTTGGATTTTTTTTTTTTTTCAAAGTAGTTTTATATTTTCCACTCTAACCTAGGAATTGCTAGACCACTCTGACCTAGTTGCCCAAGTGGCATTGCCAACTGAGACTCTTGAGAGAATTCTTGAGGCAAGTAAGTGGATTACATCTCAAGCACTGTATTCTCTACAGTTTTCAATTCAGCTAAGCTCTGGGAATTGCAGATAGCAGCTAAAAGAGCCCCCACTTTAAAGAGAAAGGTGTAAGTGTCTGAAGTGGGAAAGGATTTTCTGACTGTTAGATTTGCCCTGAGAAACTGAAGATGGGTTTCTAAGGAAAGGAAAACAAAGGGACTGTCTTAGAACCTTTGCGGGCTGCAAATGGGAAACAGAGATTTAAGATGATCTATACAGGCATCATAGGATTTGATGGATTGAAGAGGAAGGTCAGGTAATTTTATGGGACTGAAAATAGCAAACACATTCAAATTTATGACTAAGGTGACAGGGTGGAAAGAAACTCATTTTTTATAACATAAAGAATAGTCATAAAAAATTTGAAAAACTAACAACACTCACAAAAATATGAATCTGAGGTGATGAGAGTTGATATTATCAGACAAAATTAAGCTTAATTTTTTTAAGAAACTCCAGTGGGAGAACCGAGAATTAACTGCCTTTAAACATTTTAAGTCAAGGTGGTTTGTCTTTAGGGGCAGTTCATAACTATTTCATGTACTAGGAGTCATAGGGAACATCTTTATAATGTCATTTTAAATGATAACTGTGTCTATGAAAGGCAACACTTGAATGTAAACATGAATTTAGGATTAAACATTAAACTACTAAAATTATATTTTCCTCTTATGTTTGTTGTAAGCTGACACTGACCAACCTGATGGTATTGTTGATATTGCTATTCATAGCACTCAGAAATTAATTTCTGTGTGTACTTTTCCTTGGGAAGACTTCAGTTATGCTTTTTGTCGAAGAACCAAGGAAGGACTGCAATAGCAATTTTGAAGTGAAGATTTAGGCAAAACTTGAGCAGTTTAAGTAAGTCTCAAGTTAGTATTTTCTCTCAAAATTATTCCCCAGCCCACAGAGCTGGAACCTACAGATCTACAGCATAGATTTGCAATTGCGTTGTTCATTAGCATTTTGCAAAAGAAGATCATTGGGGGTGTGCTTAATGGACAGCTCGCAATTCTAACTGTGTTCTTGCTAAAAACTCATTAAGTGCCAGTAAATATGAGGGGAATGAAAGAAAGCAGAGATTATTAAAGAGGCAATGATGATTCAATAGAAGAAAGACGTGTTTTCATTCACTGTGTAAACAAAGCTGCAATTGCCCTTTCGGCTCCTGTGTATCGATGGCAAACAACTTGTGTGCAAGGAGAGCATTTTATATGTGTATACTGTAACTTTGTGGGCACACAGGCAGTGGGGAACATGCAGCAGGTATTAAATGGATAAATATGCCTAAAGATTGTATTTGGCTGGGTGAGACACAGACGCCTGGCAGAGGGGATCTTGGTGACACAACACAGCAAGCTCTGTGCGTCTTGTTGGATTAAAGACTAGATTTGTGTCTTAGCCAATATAATGTCATGTTGAGTTATGTAAAGCCCATCACAGAAATGCAAACACAATGCAGCAGCAGCATTCTTTGGCACGGGCTCTTCAGCTATTTTCCCGAAACCAATTTGATGTCTTGCTACAGATTGCTCTTCCCTTGCGGCACAGCCGCACTGTTAGTTAAATTCACTTCTTTTTTTGCTGAATTATTATGATGTAAACCCCATAGTTTAATAACTGCAATATTTATTGTCCTTAAATGCAATACCTTAGGACAACTAGAAAGTTGACATCATAGTGAATAATGAAAATGATATTATGCAGCTGAGGAGGCAAGTAACATTCAGCTAAAAAATATTTAATGTTTAAGAAAAACATCCTGACTGATAGCAGGATATATGCACTCATATAATCAGAGACTGCAAATACTGAAGACTAGCATTAACAGTCACTGAGCTCAGTAATACCACTCCTTAAGCAATCAAAGATCATCTTATTTGCAGGATCAGACTGGTTCAGAGTGCATGGAGAAAGAAAAGCCTCACCTGGGCTTATTTCACCTCTTTCCATCAGTGGATAGCAAGAGGACAGAGCCAGACACATGATGGAAAATGTCACGCCAGTCCTCATCTCTGTGGAAAGCAACAAAGGAGGAATTTTTCCAGGGGGGAAGGAGGGGGTGAGGAACAGAATAAGGCAGTAGTTCAGAATAACTGTGGGTGAGAGGGACTCTGTTCTCTGGTGAGGTGTACTATGACTTTCAATTTCTCCTTTGCCTAAAGCATCCTAATTATGGTTTTATCTAGCCCTACCTGTTAGAGGTATGATACTAAGGATCCAGGCCTACTATCCTTATATTTTGTACCAAACTCAAAAATCATTTTAGGGGTGAAAGTTCAAACTTTAAACACAGCTTTTGAATGCAAGCTTAAATGACACCCTCAAAATAAAATGCCTAGAGGTGCCTTCCTTTCACTTAGTCATATACCAATATTAAGCCTAATGTAGCCAACACATTAGAGAGTTTTCTTTCAGGTCAGCTTTGCAGGGCCTCTTCTGTACATGATAGTATTTTGAACACCATGAAAAAAGATTTTTTGAAAATGTCAACTTCAAACTGTGTGATGCATCCAAAAAAAATTTAGAAGACATCAAGATTATAGCATAATGTTCTCAAATTGCATGTACTGCAGTTTATCTTCTTTCATAATATCTTTTATGCTAAATGTGAAGTCATGTACCAGTGTAAAAATGGAATGCATAGCAGCATTTAGTTTGCTAGTATTCTTTGATTTTATAGATCTACTTACATTTACCTCCATGTTCAGAAATACTGAATAGCGTGTGACATTTATAATTTCTCCTTCCAAAAGCACTTTCACTTTATAGTAAGATAAAAATCAAAATGTTATTTTGTGAAAGTCAGTATTCCCTTCAAAGGGAAGTTAGTACTTTCCAATGGCACTGTAATTCTCATTCCTTAAATCTTCCTTTCAGAATATTTTGGTTTAGTGGGTTGGTTTGACACTAATCACATGTAACAGTTGTTTGCAAATGTGCAGCAACACTGTCTGTTGAGATCTGTAAAAACACTAATAGCTCCCGGAACTGTTTGCTGCAGGAACAGTGGGCTGGCTGCAGCTGTCGACAGTGATGAAAATGGGCATCAAGCTGAGACAGTCCAAGCTTGTCCCGATGTTAAAGGACTATCCACCTTGAGAGCTGATTGCAATTAAAGGATTATCTTACCTAGGGAGCTAATTGGAATACTGGATCGATGGTTAAGCTTTGAAGTCATTGGTTCAGGCCACAGGTGAGATGATTTGTATTGTCTGTAGATATTGGTTCACATGAACCCTACATAATGAAATGACCCAGAAGAAAATAATAATTTAGTCCCAATTCATGCCTGCATCAAGAGAGGTCTCATTATTAGTTTATCAAAGCAATTCAAGGGTATATTAACGTTAGTTAGAGATTGATTAGAGCTTTATAAACATTAATTTGTACTCCTTTACTGTGAAAAACACTAGATGCTTCAGGACACCTCATAACTTTAAAGACTATGTGGACAGTAACATCTTCTCATGTGCTTAGTCAGCCTTTTGATGTGAATGCATTCAAATAAAGGCTACCCCATGGATCTGAGAGTAGATTTTGTCCCTAGCTATTATAATTGCAAAATACATGGTATTGCCTCCCTTAAGCCAAGATACCATTTAAAATATGTGCCTACATTAATAGTGGTAAACATATGAGTGACATAAAACTGAATTTTTCATTATTTTTTATATATTTTTGAAGTTTCTATAAGTTTAAAAGCAGTCTGCCTGTAAAATGTTGTGACTGAGTTTAGAAATGTAATAGTTGCTGTATTAATTTTCAAGAAAACCTGTTCTAAAGTAACACGAGCAAAAATAAAACCAGAAAAAAAAACCATCAAAATTGCGGTTTCAACTCCCACTAAGTGCAGTAAACTTTAAACGTGTATGTGTCAATTAAAAGGAAAAAGCAAATTCACTCAAAACCCCTGGGGGCCTAACAGAGATATCCGCAGTTGAGCTGATTCTGAAAAAGTAGTCATGCCTGAAAATTTGCATAAATAAAACTATAGACATTAATAGACTTTAAAAGTTTTCAGGTACTATGAAATGCACCACCTGTGCTAGGTACAACCTACAGGATTGTCAGTGTTAAAACTCAGACTGAGATGCCAAAGTGAAGTCCTGCTCTAGAAGTTTGAATCTTTTGTTTGATTTTAGTTTAATATTTGCTCATTTTTGTGTATCTCTAACATAGTAGCAGAGAGAAAAACAACAACAGAAATAAAGGCCACAGTTATAAATTACAAAATCTGACAGGATGAATTCATACAAGCTATCACAGAAAGAAAATGGATTTTTTTTCCTTGTTTTAATTTACTTTGTTTTATAATGACACTCACAAAAGAAAGGAAAACCCAGGGGAAAAACTATGTATAAAGAAATCTCTTTTGCCTATTTTGTTAGAAATTGTGTATATTAGGATATTTTATGAAAATTTCTTAAATTTCATTTAGCTTATCAAGAAAAAATGTATCAATATTATATAAAAAAAAAGGCAAACCAAAAAACAACAGTATTCAAGGCCAGAAAAAGTAAAGGTTGTCGATGCCATGAGCTTCACACTTTTATGAAATATCACTGTTGGTTTTGGGTCATAAAAATGATAGCTTCACTCGCAAAAGAGCAATGAATCATGTATAGAAGTCTTGGGGGGAAAAATGAGCTTTCATCTACACATTACTTTATTATTAACCAGAAAAGTTATTGCATTACCTTGGAAACCTACACTCCATCTGGAAGTTACTCCATGGTTGAAGGATCTATGAAGATGTGCTTCAGTGGAAGGAATACATTTATGTGAAAGCATCACACCTAATGTACAATACACTGAGCTTTGATTTCATGGTCTCCTGCAGACTGCACAAATATCACTCAGTACAGCTTTTACTGGGAAACGACAGTCAGGATGGGATGAACAGGAGCTATATCTCCTGTAATTTCAAAAGCTTACTGACTGTTTAATTCACTCAGTTGCCTGGAAATTTTACTCCTGATAGGATTAAATCCTTATTCTAAATAACAATATAATGATACCCTTGAATATTCACCTCAGTGTTGTCTTTGGTAAAGAGTGAGTTTAATTTCCTTGAAAACACAGGCAGCAATTGGATCTCTAAAATCTAGATATTTGAATCTCTGCATGAATGAGGAGAATGCTTGGAGTTAATAGCTGAACAGTTTAAAAAAGAGGCCAAACTAATTTGATTCCAAGGCATGTAATATCTTGATAGGCATTGGAGGCTTTACTGAACCTAGAAAGAAGTTACTATCTGTGTTAGCATATGAGCTAATACTTTCACCCAGCTCCGCACAAACTTCTGAATCTTTACTGTTTTGACAAATTTTGGGTGACTTTTCAGAGGATCAACACAAGCTCCCCTTTGAAAACTCCCTGAAAAATTTCAGTCAAACAATTTTAAAATCGTGTCTCATGAAGCCTCACAGCACATTGACTTCCCCGTCTCCACTACCAGAAGAAAAGGAATGATCTATATAGGAAATAGAGGTAACTAGGATGGAATTATCCAAACAGCTGAACTTTGAAAAACTTGCATGTAACAAAAAAAAAAGCTTAAAAATGGAAACTGCTGCAATACGGTGTTTTGCCTTATTTATTTGTTGTGGGTACTACACAAATTTAGCAGAATAAAATCATACAGAAGCACTTCAGGACCAAAATCAACACTTTAGGCCTGGCATGGTTTCATTTCATGACGTACAGATCCATACTGTATACCCCTCTTGTCCAAAGAAATGAAGGAGATTATTAATTCTTTATGTGGAACAGTTACTAAAGCAGACAGAGTATACATTTTGCACCTGGCTCACTTGATTGCTAGTTAATATATCAGTCAGGTACTGAAGCTATTTCTATGTCCTTTCCCTAGAAAGAAAATCTAGATAGCTTCCAGAAAAAATACATAGCCAAGATAATACATCACTAAAACCTTGCTGTTGAAAGATGCTGTAACAAAGCAATTTAGGCTTGGTGACTTCACTGGAACAGGATCAGTATTCACCAGTTTTCTGATATCACATTTTATAAACTGTGCCATACATTTCTTAAACTCAGAGGAATGTTGCTTGTCTTACTTATAATAATATAATGTGATTTTTCTTAGCAGCCTGGGAAAGAGGTTGAATTTGAATCTGTGGTCTTTATCTTACTATCAGATCAACATTTCTCCTCAGAACTGAAAAGGATGAAACTTACTGCTCTGCCTTCTTGGAGATCAGATTCCATGTGGAACCTTGGATAAGTTCTGTAGAGGTACAGTAAACAAAATAGTCAAACATAGAGTCTAAGTTTGTGACAATCCTTCCCATTATTTGCTCGGAAAAGTAAAAGTAATAAAATTTCGACAAATACCATTTACTGTTAAAAGATAATTTTCTTATTGCATGTCAGTTAATTGTGACTATGATTATTTAAATTTTGCCTGTCAAATGTATTGGAATGTGTTTTTCTGGTCTTTTCATGGCTTCTCTTTAAGCTTTAACTTAAAAGAACGGAATCATTATTGCAGTTATACGTGGAAAATGTCATCTTCACTGCTGTTAAAAGTCACATATATGTGGCAATTGGTTCTATCACAAGAACTATCTGGTTTGCTACTACTAAAACTGTGATTTAATATCTAACTCTATCTGACTTGACTGAATCTAGTTAAAAATGGGCAATTTCTTTTAGTCAAGTGCATAAAGTTCTTAGAAGGACTTTGTTGTCATAAATTCTTCCCTGTTTTTTTCTATAAACATATGGTTTCATCCTGTGATGCGTTGAATGTCGCTTGGAATCAACATCTTTATAGGTTGTGCCAGCCATATGATTTCTGAAAACTAGTGTTTCAGCTTTTATTATCATCGCACAACAGCACTGAAAATGTGTTCAGGGAAAATTACGGTATGAAAAGTGCTTAGGTATGAAAAGTATTCAATCTTACAAGGAGCATTTACTAAGAAAAAGCTAATAGGTATAGCAAATCTTCCAAATAATAATAATAATAAAAAAAAAAGTGGAACACTTTATATCCTAAAGTGCTATTGACCTGGTATAAATTTAGCAATTTATTAATTTAAGGCAAGACTATACTTTCATATGCCAGACTAACAGAACAAAGTGGCAAATACACATTCTACACATGCCTGAACTAATGAATTAATTTAAGAAAACACAAACTTCTTGATGCTAAAAACATTAAACTATATATTGGTTACAGTGGAAACAGTGATATAGATCAACCTTGTCTCTGCTTTCCTTATTCTTTCATAATAGCATAATTTTAGTTTTATTTTCTAGGGCATACAGAGAATGACACAAATCTCACTGATGCATTTAAGTTTACTGAAACTTTGTCAGTTGTGTTTCACTAGTAGGAATAATCTCAAGACTACATCACAATTATCATAATATCATAATTACTTTCTTGTTTTTTTATTGTGTTTTATGCTATGTTATCATACAATGATTTATACATTATATGAAATAAAGCAAATAAGTAAAGAATGAGGAAGAGTGAATCTAGGATTGCTTAATACTCTAAAAACCTGTGAAATGCAATAAATATGAGCACATAGATATCTTATTATGCAAACATCCATTTATTATTATTTTTTTACTTTAAATAATTTAGAGTACTGTGACAACAGTCTCCAAAGATGTAACAGCTAAGAACAGAATTAAAAAAAACCAAAACAAGCTAACAAAAGAAAGTAGCATGTAACTTTAAAAAGAAAAATTAAAAGCTAGGAAAGAGAAATCAATGCTCTAGTTCTCACTGTGTACGTAAGCGTCAAAGTTAATTAGTTATAATTAATTTAACTTTAATTTATATGGAATTACTATTATTAATAATAATACACGTTCTTTGAGTCAAATTAACATAATGCTGATATGTGAATAAACTCAAGAGGGCAACAGAGAAAATGCCAAGGGAACTGTAAAGTTTCATTATTTTCTTTCTAAAGCCAGACAATAAATTTCAAACAGTGGCACTTTGAAAGATTCTAGCTGTGTTCATTTGTTTTGAACTATTTTTGACAGCAAATGTCAGTCCCACGCTTGCTGGTCTTCTGAATGCTGAATATTGCTTTACAATTTCTGTAGTCTGGCCCCTTAAAGCTGAGGTAACTTAATAAACACTTGTATATGTTATTTTAATAAATAGAGTACATGGCTTGCCTTCTTTCAGACAATGCCTGCAATGGACAGTGAACAAAACTAACCAGCATTGGATTCAAACAGCTTTCCCTTTACCACTGTAATGGAGACGGTCAGAATCAACAAAGTTATTATCACCCCTACTTTTTAAGTATTATGGAAGCCATTTTAGCCTAAACTGTGTTTAGGAATAGCCTTAAAGTAAAGGTTCATCCAGGTAACCTGTAAGGTAAATAAGAGTGCTATGAAAGAGGAACTCCTCTCTTAGATTTGGAAGAGAATCCACTAACTTAGTTGCTGAATAAATCAGAAGTATCCCTTCATCTCACCTTGTGTATTTTTCAGTCTTGACTCAGTCTTGTTTAGCATGCCTTGGTTTTGTTTAGTGTGTGAATGGCTACCTAGAGTGGTGTTAAATCAGAGTAACACTAAAAACATTTTACCAAAGTTTTTTTTTTTATAAGCAAGTGTTCATGGCAACTCTTTTTGTAGATTTTCTGCCTACTCCTGGGGTAGTTGCTGTTTCTATGTCACTTGGAGTTCAACAGCTCATTGTGTTGACACGCGTACAAGAGTAACAGGGATGAAAAGAACCAGTGGCTGTGGGCCGGAATATGTAGGTTTTTAAGATTAGGAGTTATTTATGTTGCTTAAATCATCATTCTTTCTGGAATCATTGAATTGGGTCTCAGATAAATGCTATCATTGGTGTAATAAATAGGGCTCAGCAAATAACATATATGTAATTTGAATGGAAATGCTTAGAGGAGAAAGCCTTGAGTTACTTTAGGACAGCTGCCATTACATTACACTGTGAGAAAATAAGAAATGTCATTTCCCTGGGAGCCGTTGAAGGGCCCTTAGCTCTCATCATAGGTAGGAGTTGGGGATGATGTAAGTGCTATATTTAATAATCCATGAGTTTGATAAAAAGAATGTAGAGGGCATTTTGGTGAAATTCAAGATAGGCAATTACTGTGAGTCTGCAAAGTAGTTTTAACACAATAGCTATTAGATTAACCCATGAAAAATCTAGTATTTTATTCTTTCAGGTCCCACTGGACCAAGGCAAGGTCTAGAGTCTGTCAGGGTTATGGTTAGGGGTAAGCAGACTAAAACAAGAACACTATTTATCCAGGCATGATTGAATCTTATTCTAGACCTCATCTAAGGATAGCAATAGAATGTCTAAACCAGATACCATGGCATGGCATTGAGACTGATGTAAAGAAATCTACTCCCAAATACATTTAGTGCAATATTCTTCGCATTTCTCTGGGACATCATTGTCTCTTTTCCAATTGGGCTTTTCAGTGTGTTCAGTTTCAGTTTGAAGCTAAAGTGTTCAGATTTGTTAGAACATTTGGAGTGTGAATAGGTGTAACATGGCTCAGGAACCATCAGATTATTAAATGTGTGATTTCCAAATGCTATTTGAGGGAGTATTCTTTCTCTGTTGGGGATCAGAATTTATTGAAATGGTAGCAGTCGATTGATACCATGTACCCCAAATTATTGTAGTCTACACCTGGAAGTATCTGTTCCCCAAAATATCGTGGGATGTTCAGAACTGATGGCAGCTGTATTGCACAGATCACGGTTTCTGAGTGGGACAGACAGCCTGTGTACCAGGCACAGCCTTGCACTCTTCCTTGAAACGACAGGGCACGTGGCAGGGTCGTACTGTGCAGTCCCTCACTTGCTCCTTTGACTGCAGAAAATCCTAGTCAAACTCTCTTCTTGCCACCATGTTCTGTGGCAAGTAGAGGCCCAGGCATCGTCCACCAAATGAAATGCATCCTGTCTGTCAAATGCTTTCAGCTCTCTCCCAGGGCACTTATCGCTCACTGTGAAAGAGGACCCGATACAATGGCATATGACTTAAGAGGATTTCTCTGAGCTTCAGACTGGAATGAAGGGTTCTACTCCTTTGATGAGGCTTTGAACCTTCAACTTTATGCTTGCAAAGCCTGTACTAGCACCATCACCACCTTCCCATGCTATGGCTGTACATCAGGGAGAGCTAATCCACATTCTCATTCCATGAATTTAAAACTAAGGGGGCTTGCAGCAAGCATTAAACTTTATCTTAGGTAGTCAATAGTAAAAGAGCATCCATATGTCACTCTGGTTTCAAAAGTAGATAAGGCACTCAGCTGCATTCTTTAATGCAAATCCCTCTAAAACCTTATATGCTATTAGTAGTCTGCTAGTTATTTGATGAAAGAGAAAATTAACTTTTCAAAGAGCAAGGCAAAAAATAGAACTGGGTCTATTACACCAACCAATCCAATATTCTGCACAATGAGATAGTGTTTCTTTCTCCTCATTATGCCTAGCAAAAGCAATCAACAGAAGCCTGAAATGATAATTGTCCAGAAATGCAATCTGATTAAAAGTAGAGATCGGCAGGTATTGGAAATAAGCCACCTATCTCTGAAAGAAAATGCAGCCTGTATGGTGCAAGTGTTGGGTTGTTTTAACTCAGCATTGCAGGCTTGGTTTTCCTTCTAGCTAAATTTGCTCTGGGTTAAGACAACTGTGCTGATAATGGACATGTGTCAGTTTAAAACCCAAGTAAATAACATGAGAATTAAAGCCATAATGTTCATTCAATTTAACGACTAGTATGTACGTTAATGTTGTGATGTCTTTGCCACTTATTCTACCCCAAGGCATTCAGTAAGCTACAGTAAATCAGAAGCTAATTCTGGGTCAGATCAAGGTTAATTAGAGAAGATTAAAATGGTACTGGATTTACCCATAAATTCTGTAGCAACAGTTATTAACCATTTGGTGTTTATCTAAAATAACATAAAATTATGCCACTCAGGATCTTATAGTATATTTGCATTAAGTGAGGAGGAAAAAGCTATTTCAGATACTGTTATTTGGGAATTGCTGGTGAGTGGCAAACTGTCAGAGAAAATGCTCCTTTAAGAATAAATTGGAATAAATGGAGAAAGATAAGTGTGAGACACTTGTGTGTACTTTTTCACATACCCACAAGCACGCTGGGGACTCAGCATGTTCAAGATTAATTTGATAAATAGCAGCTCCTTTTTCAGCACATGCTGCACTGAATCTGCTGAATATAGGGATGGATAGAGGGGAAAATTATCAGAGGGAAGAAAGAGGAGGGTAGATCTAAAGCATACCTAACTCCTATCTTTCATAACACAAGATGATTTATGTACACTCCACCTAAACTGTATTCAATTCATCTCTCTTCCAGCACAGTAACTGCATTTTGGAAATGATTTTTATGTCCTTTTTGAGTCCTACTTCAGCCTGCCTCTCCCTCTTCCTCTCGCTTCACACAAAGCAAACATTTTTGTTCTTGGATTCCTGCTGCCTTATGCCTACTCTGCACTGGGACTAAATTTCAACTTGCTTCCAAGGAAGAGGGAAGACCCTGAGCTGAGGGTCTTCATAAAGGCAGCGGAGTTCTATGCCTATTCTTGGTGGCAATTCTGGGACTGACCTATCCCCTAGATGGATCTAAGAGAAAACTGGTATTGCTGGTGTGCAGGAAGGGTACAAAGCAGACAACATCTTTGCTGTGTCATCTCTGCAGGGCTGTGGAGCAGACTTGATTTAATACTGGCAGTAAAGAACAGATACTTGTTTGAAAATATTTGTCTAAGAGAGGAGAGAGCATTAGCTACTCTGTAGAGTATCCCTGTAATACAACCAAGACAACTGTGGCCACAAGTGTGTGACTGCCTTTTTTTGTAAGCAAAGAGTGTGTAATGGAAAGTATTCAGCTGAATCTCAGCTTTAAGAACACAGAAACTCAAAGTGAAGAAGTTTCTATTAAAGAGAAGAATTAAAATTGGAAAATTCTACTTACGAAGGTAAGGAGACTGAATTGCTAAGTTAAAGAAAAGGACCATTTTCATTATATATCTTAAATTTTGGGGAAAGTATTAGAGAAGGTAAAAATAATGGTAGACTTCTCCCTAGGTAGTGTTATTTACACTGAGTAAGACAAGACAAAATTATAATTACTTGGGCACAGGAAGGCTTCCACTATCTATAATCTACTAATAATTTCTGTGAAGCCATATACCTAACAATATTTCAGTAAAGAAACTAGTCAGGGAAAGCTGTGAATGTAATTATAGTGGCAATCAACAGTAGAAATATTCTACAGCAAACAACCTTATCAGGGAACCAGCTGGAAGAACAGGTATAAAATCTAGATAAAGATGACAAGATGGGTGACAAAGATGACAGAAAAACAGATAAAGCCCTTGTTCTCAGAAAGCCTTGGGGCAAACAGACACTTCATGTAGTTAACTTACCTAGGGTCTCACAGTTTATTGGAAGTGCTAGTTTTGATGTACAGCTTTCTATCATCCCCAAATAACTACTCTCCACCACAAATCAGCCAAAATAGCAGAGGCTGTAATCATGAGAGATGTCCTACAAAGTCAGGCTAATGATCTACCAGTGGTCCAGCCTGATTTTCTGTATTTGACAGTGACAAATAATGACAGTGATGCTATGTAGAAAAGATATATGTCAGACCACTACCTACTCTGAAAAGAGATGCTTCTTCTGATATTTTTTGAACTAATCTCCTGCCAATAGTTCTTTTATTCTAGGATTTGGAAAGCAACAGTTCTTCACCTTATCAAGCCATTCAGTAGAAGTGGCTCCTGTGCATATTAGAAAGGCAATCAGCTGGTGAGACACAGCCCGTGGCAATGCCAGGCTTGCTCTACATACACAACACATCTGCTTTGCTATGTGAAGGAAGAGGTATAGTCTCAGAAATTTCAGGTAATCTCCAGTTCCTTGGACTCTGACTTGTCCTTATTGCCACAGAGATGCCCATCTCAACATTTGCTCACACAGTCGCTGCTGTTCTTCAGATTTTATCCCAAGTATGTTATGGTTACTATGATTACTAATAAAAGTAATTTATTAATGTTTATCTGCATTTACATTTTTTTTATTGCCATACTAGGAGGATTACTTTCTAACATTTGTATTTACTGTTGTCCATTGAAACTTGATAGTTTAATTTGGTCTTTGGAGCAGCTGCTTAAAAACAACATACATACAAATTAAGAGAATTAGACTTGTGAGTGATGAGATTAGAGAGTGGGAAAGGGGTGTCAGTGGTACAAAATAAATGCTGTTCCTTACAAAACTGCAGGAACCAAGGAATGCTTCCCATAAATATTTATTGAGGACCAAAATTGTGCAGTACTTCTGCCACAAGGGACTTGTATTCTAAAAGCAGTGCAGAAGGAGAAAGCTTCTATGCATTTTTCTTCCTTACTCTTTCAGACTGCAGCTATTCATGACAACATCCATTTGCTGCCTTACATTTAATTTACATATTTGACTGCTTCATCTGCATGACTCCCAATCATCTATCTTCACTGTGATGACTTTCCTCGTCTCAACTCGTCTAAAGGAACTTTAAGAAAGAAAGGAATGGAGGGGAAAAAATATAAATTAAGGTTCTAGGGTCCCAAACAACAGAGTAATCCTGATTTGACATTCAGGATTGACAATAATCTTTCATTTTAAAAGCCATTTTAAATGTAGAGCTTGTGTCTTTTTGACCCTTGTAGGTGAGGATTTTGTGTCACTGTAAATAAGACTGAGTCCTCTATAAGCTGCAATATATGTGTTTGGTACTGAGATATTGTCTGTTCTACTCTCAGTACTTTATGCCTAGAATCTTGATTCTACTGGGTGCCTTGAGACAAACAGACGTGCAAGGAGGTAGGAAAGTTATTCTAAACTGGTTTGGGGCTTTCAAAAAAAGAGAAGAACTCCACTCATTGAAAGACTACACATATTTTTGTGACTTTTCCTCCCAAACACGCTTTTTGCTGAAAAAAAAAAAACCCTCAGATTTAATATGGTTACTTTTATTTGTATTAATTCTATGTGACTTTTACCTCTCTTTTGATGAGGGAGGTCTGCAAAAAATAAGCCAATTTTAAAAGCCATTTTAAAAATGAAAATAATGGAGGAAAAAGTCACAGATCTATTTTAGAGAAAAAAATATTCATGATGTATACTTTCCTGTGTGCATAGCTTCCAGACCGTTTAAAAAGTCCAACCAGTGAACAAAAACAACCCACACATTCCCTTCCCCCCCCCGCGAAAAATTACAGAATGTATTGTGAAAATTCCAGATTACAGAATTGTTCACCCTCTTTAAAAAAGGAAATGACAATAAACATTACTATATGCTATTACCTGTCACCTGTTTGTGTTACGCTAGTGTCTTGAAAAAGCACAGGATTGGAAAAGGTAATCTATTAATTTTATATCTTGGTGAATACTAATTATTTTACACTAATAGTATTTTCTATTCATTCATTATTAGAATACTACATCAGGCTTTATTACCCTTGAGAAAATTAAATACTTATGTCAAGAAGGGGTAATTACACCTGTAACTTCTGTTTTCTTTTCTCCAGAAATGGTATAAAAGGTATGGGTACAGTCTACCTAGTCAGTCTCCAAACTCTGCATCTATTTTAAGGCCACAGTTCTACAGGCTCTTTCTGTCATCTTTAACCTTTTTTCCAGGATTTTTCTTTTGCCTGAAGAAACAACGGAATATAACTTATGTTTTCACCAACAGTGATTTTGGACTCTCAAGATATTATTGAAAGAAAGGCTAAATCAGCTCATCCTACCTCCAACCAAACGTCAGCCCTACATAGTACTTACTGTAGGGCATATTTTAGGAGTGAGTAATCATTCTTTATTTATTAATGAAACACTAGAGCTGGAAGAGAATTGTTTCACAATCCTTGACACTTAATAGTAAGATGTATACTTAGTTTATATTTATACCCAGTAAACATCCAGAAATAAAGAACATAGAAGAGCCCACAGAACATCCCACTGACAGCTAATGCAAAAGCAAAGCAATTTTAAGTCACCTCTTCTTATGCAAGATGCTGTGCCCCATTACATGACACTCCAGAACTGGGAAAGTGGGTAAACAATCATCTACCTAAGTAATACTTTTCCGTATATAGCTGTGTATCTATTATAGATGTACAAAACACAGAGTTCAAATTTGCATACACAATACTGAGGCCAACTCCTTTAGCACTCTTAAATTTTCATTTATTCCAGTTTTCTATTTGTGCCTACAAGTAGGCACCAGTAGGATTCTAAACACATAATATGTTTTGTCAAAATAAGCATTTTCCAAGTTGCCAGCATATGCTTTAGAAAAATGTATTGCGATGTATTTTTTCTTTGTAGAAAACTTGGGGATACTGCTTCTTACAGAGAGCTGCATTTTAATGTCACAGAGGTATGCAAGGTCACACACAGCCGTTCCAACTCGCAGGGCCAGTTGCCAGCTGTAACAGATTTGTCTTTCATGGGATTTATGTTCTACAATCAGTTGTACCAAAGCAGGCAATTGAAAAGACTTTTTTGTGTTTTTTTAAACAGTTATTTTGGCAACATGAATTCCTATACTAGTTTTATCAGGTTGGTATACTACAAACATTTTATTTTTGTATTACTCACCCAGGATTAAGTGGGAGTAAAATAACTTTCTATGGTATTAAATCACAAACGGCCTTTGCTGGAAAAGCTGTGTAAACACTGCAACAAAGATGTTTCCTGTCTAGGAAAAGAACAGAAACAATACATTGCTTAATATCCTGTGCGCTGCTGCTCTTGCCAAAGAAGTTGGGGAAAGGTGATAAAAAGGGTAAACTTGGACATTTTCTGGTTTTATTTCTGACTGATACAGATTAACATACATGTTAAGGTCTTCAGGTGACTCTGAGACAGTACTGCCCAAGGAAGGCTGCAGAAGTGTTATTTAGGCATCATCCTTGAGTTGCACTCTGTACAATGAAAAAATATCATAAAATCTGTCTGTGTAGGCTGCACATTCTAAAAAATCTTGGTTGCACTGTCTCTTCACTGACCACTCAAAGTTGAAAATAGCTTATGCAAAACCTTATTTTGAGTACTGAGGGAACAGAGTTACGTATGATGAATCATATAATCTTAGCAATTACTGTCGAAGTCTTGGTTTGAAAGAATAGAGATGTAAAACACTTGCTTAAATTTAAAAATTAAAAAATAGTAATGGAAAATAAAGATAAAGCCATTTCAAAGAAGTTCCTATGAAATCAAATAAAAAGAGCACAATGGCAAGGACAACAGTAATGGGATTTTCTACCTTTCTTTCGTGTGAAGAGGTTTACAACAATTTAAACATGCACTGACTGTCTCAAGGAGGAATCAAAGAGGAAAGATGAGTATTTCCAGGCTAAAGGTAGAACATCTTCCAGCTGTATGGTTTGGAAAGATGAAGACAGCTGGGAGGACAGAGCAGGTGATATGCAAGCTGTAGGCTTTACAATTAACCTGCTGTCTTGAACTTTCTGTTTCTCACTCCAGTAATATATGTGCTCCTGAAACCTATGTACACAAGATTGCTCAGCTTCAGCTGTTCAGAAGAGGTGATCATCGCAAATAGTATGCAAACCCCCCTTATGTTTAATATTTTCCTTTTCTTATCCAGATGCCTTTTGGTGTCGTTTTATTTCTTAAATTCTGCGGTTCAATACAATCATAATGTTTTGATTTTTGACTCTGGTTTCCTTGCCTGTTGTAAATTGGAATTAGTAACCTAAATTGATTTGAGTTTACGGGAAAGACTTGCAGCTGAGTTTAGCTACTGAAATCAGAGCTACAAATGTACGGAGACAAGCTTGTACAGATACAAGATTTAAGTCAATAAAACAGCATGACACACGCTGGCTGAGGGAGAGTAAAACCAAGGACATTTTTGTATCCCAGTAAACCCTATCATGGCAGTAGGAAAATCCTGAAAAAGCAAACAGGACCAGACACTAGCTAAGTCAAACTGGGAAGCCTCGGGTCACCTTATCCAGGGGCAGTTAGCTACTGTACTGCACCATGACAAGCAGTAAGGCTGTCAGTCTTCTTGATGTGGTGCTGAAAATAGCCACTCATGCAAAAACTGAATGTCCAAAGATCAGTCAGTGTGATGAGAATTTGAGAACCCAAAATTATTTGGAAATATGCCAACGGGTATCAGTGCCACTCACATGAATGCATTTGTTATCTCGTGCTGACAGATCAGGAATACGTAGTGTAGAGGACCTGAGGCTCTCTGCATGTCCTGAAAGTGAATTGAATCACAGGGAAAAGCACAGAAATTGATGATAAAATGTGGCTTAATGATCAAAAATCCATGTGGAGAAATACCTGTGGTCAGATTCTCTTCATGACATAAACATTCACCATCACGGTCAGAAGACATTTATGCAAGATTAGAAATGAAGAAGGAATTGAGGAATTGAGGAATGTATTTCGCATTTTCTGTCAAGACAGAGGTGTGTCATGGGAGAGGGGCATAAGAATGTGAGGACTTCATGCTAGTTCCTGTGTCAGTGCTGCCTCTGAGGACCTCAGAGGACCTCTGAATTTTCATTGAGGTGGTGGATGAGCTATGCTAAGGGCTGACCCTCCTCTCATTCCCATGAACAGTTTCCACCGTGCAATTTAAACATAAAATTCAAATAAAAAAAAAAGAAATGTTTCTGGTAAAAAAACCTGATTGTAAGACTAAGAAGAGGTACAGCTACACCAGAAAATGCTTAGACACATGCAAGTGGTAGTGTCACAAATGCTGGGGTTTGTATTTTTTCCTATTTTCCAGTCCTGCCCATGACTTGTATATCATCATTTCTGTTTTGTCATTTGGGCAAGCAACAGATGTGTAGTTATGAAGGAGGCTGGTAAGATGTCTTGAGACATCATTTCTGATTTTCTGATCAAATTCATCTCTAGATTACATCGTTTTAAGGCTTTTTTTTTTTTTATGGTGAGATGTCTTTCAAATGATTGTGTCTATAATCTATGGTTGCCAGGGATGGGTATAAAAGGAAAGTTATTACAATTCATGAGGCAACAGTATTCTGACCTTAATTTGAGACTTTTTTTTCTTTTGTAATGAATGAACTATAATGAAAATTGGAAATAATAATCTAATTTTTAGAAAGTATTTGATTTATGAAAGTAGATCTACAAGGTTCCAACTAACTTTATGTTATACGATCAATTATTTACTCAGCTTCCTATTTATCCTGAATGTTTCATTGCATTTTCATAAACTGCCACATACTGATTCTGCTGATTGTAATTGATTCCTTCACTTTTTAATGATCTAAAATTAGTTGCATAGATCTAAAATGGATCTAAAAGAGCTCTTCATTGCTTTTATCTTTTCACACTCTCAGATATAATATCTCAATCTATTAAAATGGTAATTTAATTTTTTGATTAAACATGGATGGAATGCTATACTTGGAAATGGGAGATGATAAAATATGGAATAAATTGATAAACCTCTCTGTAAGGTAGGACAGTGGGGTTCTCTATGAATGGTATTGATTCATTCATTTACAGCTGGATTTGGTGGTTTGCAGTGACAATACTGGTGAATATTTCTTGAGATACTGAAAATTAAACCACAGTGAAAGGAGTCCTTAATAGGTCTCTGCTCATAAGAATATTGAATTTATATTAAAAGGAGGAATGAATCTATATTAGGAGAAAATGATGTGAACTAGCTACAAGATGAAACTTCAAATGTGTTTGTTAAATTACTTTTCAAACTTGGCATGAATAATTTTAGCTCAACATTTTAGCTTCTTTTACAAGGAATCCTTGGGAATATGCATAAAATATTTGAAATATAAAATCTTTACTTCTTAGGCACCTTAGCTCTTTAAATTGTAATCAGCTGAAATATTAGAAGAGGATTTCGTTTTTGTGTATAATGAACAAGAGCAGACAATGCTTTTAGTGCCAAATGAAACATATATAATTATAAAATGTATTTAAAATTGGAAGACAATTATTATATGTCCATACTGAGATACCAAAACAACTACTTTGAATAAAATAGTCAGTATCATGCTTTCTCTTCTTAAAACCAGGCCACCTAGATATACTACTAAAATTAATTTCTACACTTAATGACGAACATTTTTGATGATAATTTTCAGAGTTCCTTAAAACTGAATCACTGAACAACAGTTTCAATATAATGATTTCTCCCGTCATAAGCAAATTTTTATGTTCTGATTAATTATACATTAAGACAACATTTATTATGGAGTTTTAGATTATATTAAAATTGATATCAACTGAGGAAGGCTGTCTGTTTCATATTTGGGTAGATAGCCTGCTAACTGTGTAAAAAGAAAAAAATATATTATAGAAACCGGTGTCATACACTAAGTACATACACTAAGTATGTGTTCTGGACATTTGCAGCAGTTATCTTTACTCCAGGCATCCTCCAGAGATCTGGAGCTGGTCAAGACAGTGGAAGCAGACATTTCGTAGAGCTGTACTTCCTACCTTGTCCACGTCAGGAACAGAGCTGATGACAATGAGAAAGTTGAAAATTACGCAGAGTGATGCACAAGTTCCAAGACAGATCCATATCCATTAGCCAAGCTGGGTTATAAACTTCCTCATTTCAATTGTATTAGGGCTACATGCCTGAAATTCAAATGATGAAAACCTTTACAGCCCTTAATGCTGACTGAACCTGCTGGAGGAACCACATTTACTTTTGTAATTTTTATGCCTTTTAAAATGCAGAATATATCTGCAATTGATAATCTCAAAAGAAAGGATGTTTCTTTTGTTTGATTTGATTTTTAATTTTAAAAATATACATGCTCCTACAACAGGGAGAATATGACCTTTGAAGCATGAATGTCGAAACAGAAATGACAACTAATTACATTAACCTATTTCTAAATACTTTAAAATAAATAAATAAATAAATAAATAAATAAATACAAATTTTCTTTACTGAATGTCAAGATGAAAGAATGTTGTGTCTCAGCTAAGACATCAAAGCTTTGAAAGAGTTTGGAGAAGAAATGGTGTGCTAATTCTTATTGAAAGCAAAAGTATTCCTAAGGGAGACTCATCTTCTAAACCATATGTCTTTGACATAAACTGGCAATAAAGGAGAAAGCTACTGCTGAGAATGTGAGAAATGCTGCTGAAATGCTCCCTCCTTTTCAGAGATATACAAATAATTTTACCTTATTGAAGAGACATTCCACATCCTTATTTTGAGGTTCATATAATCTGTTGAGTTGAGCTTGGCACTATTCTGGGCGTTAAAAGAAATGGAACACATTTGAAAGTAAGCTATAACAATAAGATTATAGTATTACTAACTGGAATGGAACCATCAGCAGAGTTCACTTGGAGTTTATTTGGCACCTATCTAAATGCAGGACTCAGGAGTATTATGGTAAGTTCCTACATCTGGGTCTATGTGTTTTGGTCTACCACATGTACATGTGGCACTTAGGGACACAGTTTTGCAGTGGATTTGGCAGTGTCAGGTTTATGGTTGGACTCAATAATCTTAAAAATCTTTCCTACTTTAAATGATTCTGTGATCCTATGTACGTACTAACTCCATATGACAATTAGACAGTCAACCACTCTTCCTCAGTACTGTGGTGTCGTGGTTTAGGAATGGGATTCTCCAGTCTGGTAGTCCTGCTAAAATCACACCACCACTCGCTTCCCTTCCCCCTTCAACTCAAAGAACAAAAGGCAAAGATCACAGATTGAGGTAAGAACAAATTAACTGGAAGCAGCAGTGAGATAAGAAAACAAACAGGGAAAGCGAGAACGTTAATTAAAAAAGGTATAAGACAAAGAAACAATTTACATGAAAAGCCTGCGATAATACTGATCGGCTGTTCCTCACCAAGGAGCTCCCTTAGCTCCCTTCTACTCAGCAGTGAGAGTCCCTTACTCCTGCCTCTGGTAATTATGTGAGTTGATATAGAATAACCTCCTATCCATGCCCACATGGCTCCAGGATCATGTCCCTCATGGCTATGTTGCCTTAAGCCTTGACAGTTTATTTTGTAGTCTTCTAATTTGTGTAAGCTTTATAAGTTTTATAAGTAGTAGAAATAGTTTTATAAAATAGCAACCCTTTTTCCCTTACCCCATAGTAAATTCCTAACCCTTTTACCCCGTTCTATGCTCCCCATATCAAATCTACCCCTGGAGTCAGTAGAAAATGTTTAGTCTCATGTTAAAGCAAGGCCTGAATTGTTTGGGAACACCAGGATTAGAGCCTGAACAACAAAACAGGGTCAGAAACTGGGTAACTGTGTACCCTTTGTGCTCTGAAGATGATGAAGATGATGAAGGGGTGGTCCCAAAAATTGGGTGGACCCAATTCTTGGGGGCGGATCAGAGGGTGGACCAGAGCAAAAGTTAAAAGGCGGACACATTTAGGATTGGTCAATTAGTATTATAAAAGATGTAACACAACTGTACTCGTACACACACGCGTGTCTTGTAATCTCCTTTGCCTTGGCACAGTAAAATCCTTTTCTTATCCCACCCTGATTAACTGCTCCTGAGTTTTTCTTTAAGTCCAGGTGCTAACAGGCATCAGCTACTACAAAGAAACTAACTCTGTCCTGGTCTGAACCAGGACATGTGGTTACCATTTGAAAGATAGAGAAGGTTTTGGTTCTTTTCCAGGTTTTAATGTACTCAGAAAGACATACAAGGCGCGGTCCATCCAGGACGCTTATCCCAGCGTTTGTGTTGGATGTATCCAGACCCTGGGATTTTATCCTCCAGCGTACAACAGAGATTGTCTCAATTTCTTGTTTGATGGTATGATGCAAAAAAAATCCTTTTCTAGGAAATGATTACTGCTGCTCTGTGAGAAAAGGCACCGTGAAAATAGCATGCAATAAATGCAGTAAACAAAAAGATGTATGGAAAAAGAAAAATATTTCTGCCAAAAGCTACAGAGCTGTAAATGGTAAAAGTTTAACAGTTGAAGCTGCATCACATAGCTAAATTGTCACATTTCTCCAGTCTTCTAAGTAAATTTTATTACAGCACTTATTACCATTTGTTGACTGTTCAGGATTGGGTTAGAACTGAAACATTGGCCACATGCATTTACAGATGAAGGAGACAGTAAATGACAGATCCAGGGAGTGGCTTTAGTTCCTTTCCAATTTCTGTGTAAAAAGTTCACAACAATTCTATTTTTTACATTACGTTTGCATTTGAATATAATGGAAATCTAGGTAAAATCCTCATCATTGCATTATTTCTGCTATAAACACTCAGTGAGTAAAATATAAAATCTTCATTGTTTTAGGGATCTACAGATAATTTTTTGTCCCACCCCATTAGAGAAATTCCATGACCAGTTTTGTTTATACTCTCACTTTCACCCACTGAAGCTTGAATTAATTTCTGCACAGAAGAATAACTTGGAGGGAATCAACTTATTTCTTCTCTCTTGGTAATCAGCCCATAGCCTTTCAGTAAGGGTGCTCATCTTAGAAACAAGATGAATACTGGAACTCAAACATACAGGCAGTAGCCATGAGGTTTCTCTGTCTACTCAAGCTTGATTTTAGAAAGAAATGGCAGTTTTAACTTTATTTTGCCTGGAGTTGAACCTGACAGGCATTCTTTGGCAGTGTCTATCATACTGACCTCCTTAGAGTACTAAGTGTTCCTCAGCCTAATTTATAAGAATTCAGGGATGGAATGATCTGAAATGTCATTTTTTTTTACTGTTTTACAGTAATTCTGCACGCTTAATTATCTGTAAGAGTATGATATATCTGTTTATAATTTATGAATTCTCAATTCGTATATATTTAGGAAAGTGTATGATTTGAGGGCTGAAAGAGATGTTGCTGACTGCTTGGGGCACCTAAAATACAGTGTCTCTTTTTATTCTTTTTAATGAGTTCAAAATCCAGGATTTCCCACTGAGCTATTGTAACATGTGCCAAATCCCTCCTTTCTGGAAAGGTATACAGCAAAATGTATTATGGAAGAGATGAAATTAATTAAAAACCTCCTCCCTATCTTTCCTTTCACATACCTGCTTTAGGATTACATTTTAAAAAAATGGTGTTATGGAAGTCTTCTTATAACATTGGTCAAAGTTGTAATACTGAATTATTATCCCAAGATGCAATGACGTAGATAATACAACACACTGCTTTCTCAGCTAATTATCCAAGTTACACTTCAGATGAGAAAATTGCAAGGTAAACGGATGTGTTATTCCTATGCAATTTTGATAAGCTGAATTAATTTTATCCTGTTCAATACTTTACTCGGCAACCTTACTTCTTCCTCTGACTACATTCTTCTGTTTTTAAAAGACGAAGTATTTGTCATATTTTCCTGTTATCCAAGAATAGTTAAAACAGCAATACTCTGATTAGTGGATCTTCTCAAAACTGAGTCTGCAGAGTTTTGAAAAGGAAGGATGTCTCAGACTGAAAAAAAAAAAAAAAATCATACTCTTATACTTACAAAAATAATTACTAGTTATAATCTATACCTTATCACCAGTAACATAATTAATTTATGGTTTTTATATAATTTGAGATTCTTCAATAGAAGTTAGAAATTGAGCAGTGTTTTCAAATGCTGGACAGAGTGCTTTTAAATTATGTTAACATGACTTTTTTTACTTTGAGTTTGTATGCTTATTTTGAACCTGAATCAAACAGACCAACTGGAACTCAGGAGAGGTAACCATTCTGACTCCACAATGGAAAAAAAGCAGTTGCCTATTAGACAAAGTATCCCAACAGTCTCCCCTAGCCCCAGCTCATCTACTTTGCTCAATACTTCCCCCAATTGGATCAATACAAACATATGTTTTTTTCACTACTTCTGGCAAAACCATGTTCACTGGGCTAAAATCTTTCTATTTCTCAGCCCAGCTTGGTTTAGGATTTGTTTCTTCTTTTCAGAAAAAAAAAAAAAAAAAAAAAAAAAAAAAAAAACCCNAAAAAAAAAAGTAGAAGAATTTAATAGCATGTGATTTTTTTCTGGAAAGAAAGATTTTAGTTCTTGACCACTAAAATTGACTTACCTCAGTGACAGTGATGTTCTTCCCCACGTAATAATGCTAACATGGATTAAAAAAAAAAATACTTTAAAAGGTTTGGTGTGGATGAAATGCCTAAGCTCTTTCTTCATACTTTCAGTCTTCCCTTGAAAGCAAGAACAATTTCATAGATTCTAAATTCTGCAATGAACCTTAAGGATAGAAAAAGCCAAACTTTTGGATGTTTACTTCATTTTTTCCTGGGCACTATGCAATTGATGCACGTTTTTCATATGAACTTACTTTCAAGGGTGAAAGGCAATCCGTTTTTGTGTAATTTGTAATTTAGTTGTTACAACTACTGATTAGAATTATGTGTCTGAGAATGCTCATACCTGTCCGACTATGGAAGACTACCATGAACTAATAGGAGAAAAATACCATTGCATTTTCCGGTTCTTCAGTGTTATTTAGTGGTAAAAATATGCCATTGGTTTTATATTTTTTTCCTTGTTTGTTATTGTTTTGGAGCTAGTTTGTTTTCATTGTTTTCAGAATTTCTTTCCAGGATTTTAAAATATAGCTATGTTGTTTTACAGAACTGTACTTCAAGGGAGGCCTGATCTATGAATAATATTTCTTTAAAGAGGGGCTAGGGTAATTTTCTTTGTAGCTTGAAATCTGTGTTCACATTACAGTAACTTTCAGCATATTAATTAAAAAAACATAATTCCCTTTACTCTTCCCAAAGTCTTACACTTTGAACTGTTCCCAACAGCAAATTGAAGCCCAATGGAATCTAATTGTCTGGTATGCAACCTGAGAGACATTTAAAGATAAATTAGAAACTCTAATTGTATGTTAACTTTCCACTTATATTACGTTTGCAAATTTAACTTCCCATATCTTTAATTTTCTGTCTAGTGCTTTAATTCTGGCTTTTCATTATTAGTAGTGCTAAACTGCTCTCTAGCTGCCTCAATACACTGTTCTATTTTTCTAAATGAGCATAGATCCGTTTGTTTTCCCTGATGTTTATGTTGCTGTCGGAATTCTCAAAAGAAGTTCATTGCATTTTACTATAGAGAACTTTTTTACAAAAGGATCAATTTAAATGACACCAGTATTATTAGAACATGTAGGGGCACACTCTTTCTTTAGGCAGGATTGAAGGTAAGGAATTTTACTACCAAAGTCTTTTTGGCTCACTAAGCTTTCAGCTGTTATTACAGAGGAATGTAATTTTTTGCGGTTTACCTCTGCACATACTGCAGAGGATGTTGATAACAGATTTATTTGATTTTCCCATTATTTTTCTTGCTTTTTGAATGTAAAGGAAGATGTACTAAGCCAGTGAGCTTCTATTTTTTTAATTAACATTCCAATGGTGTTTCCCATGTATACGGAATATATTTGAATTTTTAATACCTTCAGTGTATATATATCTGTATACACACAGATATATAAGGGTGTGTATCTGTTGACCTCTACAGGGCACTCAAAGCACTAAATTAAAGGACTTCAAGCTTGTAAGATCAAAATGTAAGAAGATGAGACTGTCTTTTGGATATCACAAGATGCATCTGGCCCGGGGTCCTGTGTTTAACAGCAGACTACAGCAAATGCTTAGGAAAGAATGAGCAGTGCTTGTTTCCCCAGATATCCTTCCACCCTCCAGAAAAGGGAAGTTCAGGGACCCACTAAGTTATGTTTAGGAGCCCTTGGTTTATTTCATAGTATCCCATACTCCTAGAATCATTTAGGTTGGAAAAGACCTCTAAAATCATTTAGTTCAACAAGTAACTCAGCATTTCCAAGCCCACCACTGAACCATGTCCCTAAGGGTCGCACCCACACATATTTCGAATATCTCTGGGGTGGTGACACCATTACTTGCCTGGGCAGCCTGTTCCACTGCTTGACAACCCTTTCAGTGAAGAATTTTTTCCTAATGTCTAATGTAAATCTGCCCTGGCACAACTTACTTGTTACCTGGGAGAAGAGACCAATGCCCACATGGCTACAGTCTCCTTTCAGGCAGTTACAGAGAGCAACAAGGTCCCCCTGAGCCTCCTTTTCTGCAGGCTAAACAACCTTGGCATCCTCCTTTGCTGCCCCTCACAGGACTTCTTCTCCAGTCTCTTCACCTGCTATATTGCTCTTTCTTGGAGACTTTTTTTTCCTTGTGGTGGGGGAAGGAATATAGCATTCACACTTATCAACAGAAAAGGAGTAACTTTCTTTACCCTCTGTAGACTTTAAATGATCACAAAATGCCATGGCAAGGATGTACAAGGTTAATTGCAAGTTTTAGAAGATCTGTTGTCTCTAGTTCTGGTAATTTTATGTGCCACAACATTGTTCTTTTATGGAGAATAATATAAATGAATCCACTGCTTATGTTATAGCCTGAATGACACCTTCTTAGTATAGGCCATTCCTAAGCTGACGATCCTTGCCTTTCAGGTGTGCAGCTGCCCTTTGGATTAGAGCACCATATTGGAGACAAAGCTATCTGGGATTGAGCCCTGCCTTTGGGAGTTGTTCTCATTTTAAGTGTTGTAGAAAACATTTACAGACAGAACAGAGAAAGCTGTGGTGGTGGTTCTGTTTGGATAGAAAAGTTACAGGAAAGAAATACTAAAATAGTTTGGTCTGAGAAACTCAAGTTGGTACTGTAATCGTGTGTCTCTTCCGTGCCACCACAATATAAAGTACAGCTAAGCTATCATTTAGTAGAAAGTTATTATATTTAGCTCTAATTTTCCTACATTGAAGCTAATGTCAGCATATTTAGACCAACATCAATTCTGAGTTTCTTTCATTTTTTGCATCCATTTTTATGATATGTTTTACCCTTGAATTCTTGCAATCTTCCACATTACTTGTACATAGTTGTTTTTTTTTTCCCTTTTTTTTTTAGAAATATTTGTGTTTCTGTACAGGGTGAAAGGTTTAGTGTTTCAAGGTAAAGCATCATTGTGTCAAATATCCATACTTATGTATATATGAGTCTATAGAAAATGAGTAAGTGGCTAGCATGTGTACACAGATGTCTGTATATGTTTCCCCCCACCTCTGTTTTTGATGATCCTGAAATTTGTTCCTGAGTGCACATGACAGAATTGTATGTAAGATACTGAAAATATCTAGAAAGAATATTTTTTTTAGGACTAAAATCTGGATAACTCCATGATGATGCTGGAAGTACACTGACAGAAAGTAATACCTTATTCTAAGAAAAAAAATAATCTTTGTTATTCATAGATACTTAAATCTACAAATTGAGGATATATCTTTCAAAGTCGTTCTGTTTTAAAATTAATTTCCTGCTAATCCACACATGAGTTGTTAAAATAAGATTTCAAATTCTACTCTTCTTTTGTGCTCAGGTATGTTTTTCAGAAAGAATTGATTACATGACTGTGTGCTAGAAAGTTTGCCTGATTGTTCCCCACTATATCAGCTGGTCTAATAAAAGATATTGCCTCTGCCAACAAAACTCATTTCTTCCTTTTGAAACTGCTTTAGAAACTTCTCTGCTTGCTTGAGAAATATCAGAGAAATGATGATTACCCAGAAACCAGTCATCTAAAAATAATGCACCTAAAGCTAGAAGATGTATCAAATGTGAAATATGCTCTAAGTTCATACCAATGATGGAATAACTTTACATCATTTAGTATCATAATCGATTTTTTTTTTTTTTTACAGCTTAGTGATAGGAAAGTAAATAATTAACAACTAAAAATACCTGCCTAAACAATTAAGAAATGACCACTAAAATTAGAACCAGTTATACAATAAGTGAAGTCCCTCAGAAAAGTAGGTATTTGTTTGGTGTCAATTGCCAGGAAATAGTGTGCTAATCCAAATTTGATTATATTAACGCTAAGAGATTAATTTTGTTTATGCTATGTAATAAAAAATATACTTTCAAAGGATCTCTTCAAATTTTCGCTTGTAATTATTATATCTAACCAGGTTGGATAATAAATTAGAAGGAAAAAAGCTTGTAGTAAAAATAAAGTGGTCATATACCTGCATGTTGTAGACTGACAGCAAACTGGTCAAGGTGAAAGCATTTTGATTTTCAGTAGAACCTGATCTTCATATCTTAAATTTTGAATCTGCAGATTTGTCTACTGAGGAAATATCCACCTTTAAAGATTTTACAACCTTTTGTTGATATGTATCTGGCTGACATTACTAGACCTGGAGTGTTAGGACAAGTCTGAAAAAAAATTTAGATGTGTCTAATTTGTAGGTATTCCGAAACTGATTTCTGAACTCTGGCAAGCAGCATCACACGAGTGGGAAATGATATATAGCTGGGATCTATAAATGTATCCTGAAATGAAAGCGATGACAGCACCTGTTCTCTTTCAACCAGCAGTGTAGTGGCCCAAAAAAGCTGTTCAAGGGCAGTTACCAATTCTCTCATTCACTCCAAGGAATGGCAGCTCCCACAGGCAGCACTCAGCTCATGGACACAGCTCCAGCCTTCCCTACCTCCTGCCCCAGCAGCCTTCTGGGATGGCAGCACATGGACACGTGGTCACAGCCAGCTGGGTGAGAGGCAGGAGTTTCCATTCTGTGCACCAAATTTCAATCTGATTTGTTCTGATTTAGATTCAAAATCCTCCTTTTGCCTTCTCTTAAGATTTTTTACACGTCTTAATCTCTGGTGGTGTCTGTCTCTAAGCTAATCATTCCAAGTGTCTGTTGTAATCAGCAGAGTTCTAATCAGTACCATTCAAGGTAATTATTTGCATCTTGAAGTAGATATCTAAAAGAAGCTAAATTAATCACAACTTGAAAGAGGCTATTTCTTGCCACTTGGACACAAAGAAAAAGCAAAATGACTAACTTAGTGTCCGTAATCTGTTTTACACAACCCTTAAATTATCTGAGATTGATTCTATCATTTTTGCCATAAAACTGCAAACCACTTTTTTTTTAAATGTAATTTTTAGAAGGACTTCGAAACTGATTTTTTTTTAAACACCGTAAGTAATTTTTATTAATTCCTCTTGTGGACCCTGTAAGCCTCCATATATGCCACAAAATAATTTGACTTGTTTGTGTTTTTTGTTTGGTTTTTTTTTGTTTGTTTGTTTGGTTGGTTGGTGGGTTTTTGTTTGTTTGTTTTTGTTGTTGTTTTGTTTGTTTGTTTTGTTGGTTTTGGGTTTTTTTTTGTTTGTTTTGTGCCAAGTGAAGGGATATTACTTATACAAGCCAGAGACTGGCTCTGAACTGATTACGATGTTTCAGTTCATGTTGCAAATATACCAGTTTTACAGCTCTCGGTGTGAAACTATCAGCTGTAGTGTAGCAGGACTTCGTCCTCAAGTGGGACCTCCACAGAGAAGTGATGCCTGGAATGAATCTCGGGTGTTCTCTCTGTTGCAGTTTGCAGTGATCCGTGTACCAGCCTTTTATGATCTGACAGCATCATCGAGTAGCACGTCCCTTTTGCTTACACTGGAGAACTTCAGTGTGCTTTGCTGCCTCTCCCTGCTCTTTAGGCAGGCTGTGTAAACATCTTAGTGGAAAATGAGTTCACCTGGGATTCTTACTGCTCTTAGTTATACACAGGTTTCAATTCAATCTTTGTGGCTATTAAGCCAGGTTCTCTCAACAAATGCTGCTTCACTGTGAGGTTTTTGCCAAGTGAAGGGCCTCAGGTTTTGGCATCTGTGAATTGGAATGTGGTAAAGTGTTAAGGTACACAGAAACTCACCTCAGCATTGTATATTTACATATACCATAACATGGTTTCAAGGCCATGTTGGGTTTAAAGATTAAATGCCCACTCTTAGCTTCTTCTCATGGGCTTCTTATGAAATAAAAAAAAAATCCATTTCCTTAAGAACAAAAGACAATATTTTTCTATTTTCATCTTATTTACTTAGTACCTTTTCAAAGGCCCATCACTGAGCAAGCAAAATCCTTTCCTGTGTCCCTTGTAGCTAAACACTGACATGATCTATATTAAATTGTCAGTTCTAATGCTTAACACACAAGGATGCTGTAGTGGCCAGCTGTTATTACTTGAAGTTGTGAGTTTGTTTATTTTGTCTCACAGTCATCAGTAAAAAACATATTTTTGTAAAGATTACACAAATTCATGTGTCTGCTTTCATATTAATTTCATTTGCCTAAGTAAATGGTCCCTTTTGTGGGTCAGTCAGGGCCTAACAGCCTGACCTGGCTTTCCCACATTCACATTGACATCTGTGGTCACTTGTGAATAGTTCTAGAAGAATCTACAGTATATAATTAGGTTAACAAAAGGGGATTAAAATAATAAGTACTGAAGCCTACGCAACCCAACATGTTTCTTCTGCCAAGATTTTTTTTTTTTTCCTTAAAGGATAAAGTATTTGTTGTACACATAAAAATAAAAAAAATTCTTTGGCCTAAAATATCACCTCTTCATAAGTGATTCCAAAGGTGTATTTTGGGGATTTTTATAATGCATGGTATAAAACTCCCCGATATCTTGCTTCTCTCAGTACTGCACACCTCCTGGCTTGTCTGACTCCTGATCTGGGGGATCTTGTTGGCTTTGTTATTTAACTGTTTAAGATTTCCACACCCATAAGGTAGTGTGTGGTTTTAAATGTTTTGTCTTGGTTTAGACTATCTCCTTTTCAGTATCTTTTCTACACTGAACGGAAATTCTGCTTTAAGATCAGTTACAGGTTTTAAAAAAAAAACCAAAGAAAAAGTAATTACATTTAAACAATGCTCTTGCAGTCTTTGCATGTTTTTAAGCTAGAAACTTTTAGTAAAAAAAAAAAAAAAAGACGACCTACAAAAAATTTAAAAATAATTGGACTAATTTATTCTGGCATAAAAAGACAAGAAACTCAGGAGTCACTTTGGAAGCCACTAAGCTCTATGGTGGCAGTAAAGTCTTCACAGATAAGGTATGAAGGTTTGTTCTTTGTTTCTGCTACTGGTCTATTGCAAGAGAGGAATGACAATTGAAAGTGGAAATATTTACTTTACAGTTACAGGCAAATAACAGGTGTTGTATTGACTGTAGGTTCATAGAGACAGAAGACTATTTTCGTTTGTTTGACTTTCTAGGCTGTCTAGGTTTTTGTTTATTTTTTTTAGAAGCTTCATGGTATGTGTGGTGGGGTTTTTTTTCCACTTTCTTTGCACCAGAGTATCCTACATCTTCAGTCACCTCCTGAACTGTTTACAAACATAGCATTTGATGAACTCTCAGACTACTCCTTCACTTCTGCTCTGTTTAACCTAGAAAAAAAGACAACACAAAAACTCAAACAGATAAATATATGGTGAGAGACAAATGTATAAGGGATGACAGGCTAGTAATGTGCAGAGGGGCTTTTGAGTCTTCAGCTACATACTCAAAACAAATATGACAAATCTAAAGTTTGTTGACCTGTAGAACTTTTTGAAAGGCTCTTCAATTTATCATAGGAATCTGAGGTTCAGATTTTTGTTCTGCTTCTATATTGAAAACAAATACAAACACATACAAAAACATTTCTTTTTTTTCAGTCTTTTTTATTGTAATCAAGCAGTAGCCTTTGGTCATCTGTTTAAATGCATCACCTGTATAAAAAAGAATAAGACACTGTTTTGAATTCTGTGACTAAGGCTGAATATCACACGCAACAGGTTTGGGGGAAGACTGTAAAAGAGTAAATCAGATGAACTGTTAAAAGTTTTCCTTGTTTTCCATGACCTTGGAAAAGTCCTTCAATTTCCATAATTAAAAACATGTGGGTCATACACTACTCTTTCAGTTTCTCAATTAAACTGTAACTTTCTTGAGATCTGGAAAGATTAAGAAAAAAAAA